>JARKID010000190.1:0-166876 GCA_029449255.1 Mycena polygramma
GGTCGCATGTGTATTACAAGCGCTACATCCGTGCGTCTCCTCCCTAAAAAGTTACTTCCGTGTCCCTAATCTCCCCCGTTTCGCAGCCCCATACATCCCCCCGATCGACCCCTCGAATGCCAGCGACACGCAGAACTTTGACGACACGTTCCTGGACATGGAGCCCGTGCTGGACGACGTGAACGACGTCGACGACGCGATGGACACGGACCAGGAGCCGCAGACGGACGGGGACGCGGAGCGCACGGACGGCGAGGAGAGCAACACCACACCGTCGCAGTCGCGCAGCAGCTCGCTCCACCCCGCGCAGTCGCAGGTGCAGGCGGCGACGACGCCGGGCGCGGACGGCGAGGAGGTGGACGTGTTCGACGGGTACTCGTTCAAGGGGCGGCACTCGGTGCTGATCGACGACGAGGACGAGGACAGCGGGAGCGAGGAGGAGGAGAGCGAGGAGGAGGGGGATATATTGAAGGATTTGGATCTGGACCTCGAACCGGATACGCCCAAGGCGCCGGTCGAGGAGGAGGCGGAGGTGGAGGAGGCCGAGGGCGACGTGGCGGAGCCGAAGACGCCGGAAGCGCGCCCCGTGGTTCCTACGGAGCCCGTCCCCGAGCTGCCCACGTCCGAGGCGGATGCGGTCAAGGCAGCGAACGGTATCACGGAGGTGCCGCGCTCGCCAGCGGCGGATGCAACTCAGGCGAAGGCGGAGCCCGAGACAGCGACAGCCACCGCCAGCCCCGTCCCGGGAGGAGAAGCCGCGGCGGAGCAAGGAGCTTCGCGCATCACCCCTGCGTCGCCGCCCCCGCCGTCCCCGAGAAGGAGCGCCGGCGAAGAAGCCCAGTGCCGTCCCCTCGCGGCTCACGGCTCGCCCACGGCGCGAGAAGTCGGGCGTGCCTGCGCTGGACCGGCATCTCGACGAGGACGCGGAGGCGACGGAAAGGAGGACGAGGAAGACGACGACTGGGACTTTGTCGAGGCGGCGGACGGGGAGGACCGCAATGGCGCACGTGGGACGAGTCTCTTTGCGCGTGGTGTCGTCGATCGGTATCGTCTCGCCGTGTTCCGCAAGGCGTCAACGCCATCGCAGCGCAAGCCGCGTCTGGTATGTCGTTGTCGTCCGACATGGAGGGCGTCAATGGTACGGGGGAGTCGCCGAGCCCGTCGCAGCGCCGTGGGCGGACGGGTGCGGGGCTGACGTTCCGGAAACACCCGCGGCAGTTCTTGCGCCCGAAGAGCCCACCGCCACCGCCCTCGTCGTTCTCGTCCAAATCTAGTCTCGCTGGAAAGACCATGAGCCGGACGATTAGCCGGACGAACTCGAACTCGGCAAACTCTCTCGGGATCGGGATCGTCGAGCACGGGCGGGCTGCTAAACCCGTCCATGTCTGGTGTGACCCGTCGCTCAAGTCGAAGGAGTCGGCAATGTCGATGGGCGCGCAGAGCTCGTCGTCGGGCGAGAATCCTGGGGGTCGTTTCGGAGAACGGCAAGGCGCCGGGTTCGCCGCCGATGAAGAGCAAAAAAACTGAAGAAGTACAATGAAAACGCAGAGAAAGTCTTCTCTTTCCTCTCATCGCCGCGCCAACACCAACATAGCCCTGGGTGGACCCGTCGTCCGTGTCTGCTTTCTCTCTCTCTCTCCCCTCTCATCTTTCCTCTAAAAGCTAAACATTCTGTATGCATGCATCGCATTTTCTCCATTTTAATTCCTATGCAACTGGCACGAACTCACTCAACTACTACCTTATCGTCGTTTTACGTTCACCATCGCAGACACACACACGTTTCTTTTTTGGTTTTGCCATACATACGTTTGTGGGTGGCCGGCGGATTACTGGGGCGTACAGGCAACTACATATTTTTATTTACTGCTGGGCCCCTCATCCTCCTCGACGTTATCTCTCCGTCCTTACCGCACCATTGTTTCGCTCCTAGTCGCTAAACACCTATAGATCGCTCGCTCGTTAAATCAAACCAAATTTTCTGTGGACCTGGGTTTTACAATAAAAATGTACATTCAGCTGTATCTAGAGCTAGATCCCTTCTCCCAGGCGGAGAAAGGCCCGATTCCGTAGATGGCGTCTACGCTTGATAATGTAAAAAAGAAACGAGCACGAGGAATGCTGCGACGCCGCCGAGAGCAATTCCGACTATCGAGTGTGTACTGAGTCTAGAAGACCTGGAAACACGACTAAGTTTTCATCGGACAGAATGAGAATTATTCATGCTGACTTGGACGAGGCTTGAGCAGATGCGGTGGGTATCACTGGCACCAGCGCGGAGGTGCTGAAGGTGGGAATGGTCGTAGACCGTTCATGCCCGTTTGACGTGAAGAAAGAATATGGCATTGTCGTGGAGACGATCGTGCTCGGGGACGCTGTCCGCTTGGCGGAGTGCGATCTATGTACATCGGTCCTGAACGAACGCGAGGGTTAGTGGGGGTTGTAGCGAAGGGAAGATACGACTCACCCGGAGGTTGAGCCGGGCAACCGCTTTGTGGTTGAGCTCGCGATTCGACTGCAGTCAGGGCGGTTAGGGACAGATATATGATGACATGGAAAGCCCTGACCTGACCGGTGGGTCATCCAGCGACGTCGAGGAAATAGTAACGGTAAAGCTGGGGGGGAACGACGTTGTCGTATCTCCATCCGATATCGTCGAGCCCTGGGGAGGAAGCACACTGCTCGCACTACTTGTGGTGGATTGCGGCGTCGTGGGGTCGGTTACGGGTGGACCACTGGAAGTCCATGTGTCCGTTATGGCGAGTTCTGAGGTCCCAACGTCTCCGGGATCTAATGGTCCAGCCAAAGTTGACGTTATTGCGGAGGGTGCCGCTGTCGTGACGGGCAATGGTGGACCTCCAACAACACCGCTGCTCGAGGGGTCTGGGTCCACGGAGAACTGGCAGGCAGAGCGTCGGACAAACACTGAGAAACACAAAAGGAGAGAGACTGTTCTTGCATACAGGTCAGCGGAAACGGAGAAGATGGAGATGACCATGACTCACTCGACCATTGTCGCCGAAAACAAGTAGTCAGCCCGTCACGGCGGGGAGGGATGTGAACGGAAAGCCCAGCTTGCAGAGATCGTATTTGTACGTTCAGTGCACCGCCCGACTGAGGCAAGCGCATATGTAATGGGGTGCGGCCATTCTAGGATCCAGATAGCACGCCCCCTGGCAGGCATGCGGGAAAGCTGCTCCAATCGCCGCATCTTGTTGAGCATTCGCTGAGAGTCCAAGATTAGGGAGGTTGATGGTTTCCGCCATGGATTCATCGCATCATCCAAAGCATCTAAATGATCATCTTGTGGCCCGGCTGATGTACACTTTACGAAGATGTAGGACTTCTAGTCCTCGTATCTGGGACGTTCGTTATGCAGGTACGTAGGAGAGTAGTGCGAGAGAAGCACGTATTCTGAAAGATGAAGAGCATTTATTTTCAGTATGGATAAATAAGACGACGGATCGACACCCGTACCAATGTTCTGACGAACGTCCCACGCGCGGAGATGGAACGATCATCTTCCCTGCTCTTCCACGAGAAGCTGTAGAGCATAATGAATGAGGGAGCTGAGATTCCCAGGTCAGAATTCAGCTGAGCGAAACCCGTCGTTCAGTCCGGCGTTAGTTTCGAGTCGAATCCGCATTCCCATCGCCGTCAACTCCTCCACCTCTTTGGATTCAGAATCGAAGCCGGGGAAAGGGCGTTGGGATCGAAATTCGAAATGTCGCAGCGTGGAACTCCGTCGCGCTTGGAGCATGTCTTGAACCAACGCACCACTCTTGGAGGGAGATGGGTAGGTTTCGTTGAGTACAGTGATACTGAGAGACTCCAGCGCCGGGAGGAAGCCCGGCTCCTTGGCAAGCCGCGAGAGAATGGGATCGAGAGAGGGAATCGCCGACTTGGAGCTAAATCCTGTGAGTTTCAGTGTTTTTAGGCAGCGCAGGGTTGCAAGACCATCTACGAGCCCATCTTGTATAGGTGTAATCGTCCCATATATATGCAGGGAGAGCCGTTGGAGCGACGCTGAGTTCATCAACGACGGCTCAAATGGGCTGGAGCTACGCGCAGCCATCTTCAGCTGGAGTAGCTGCGGTGCATGAAGGAAGGAAAATATCTCTCTGGGGCACTCTGCAGCTCCCGCAAAGATGATGGACCGTAGTCCAGAATGCGAGATGGGGCTGACGGGATGCAGCCGCGGGATCGTCCTGAGAATGAGATTGATGATGTTTGGTGCCCAGTTGAGGATATCCGCAAGATGTGCCTGGGTGGAACGGTTGAGATCGAGGGAAGTTAACTGGGCCCAGGGAAGTGCGAGCTTCTGGGAGCCGAAGCAGCTCAATTCCACCGTCCGCAAAAGTGGTGCATCCTCGAACATGAGACCGAACTCTCCTGGCTGAGGTCGCTTCACCATGATGAGCTCTAGGGATCTCAGTCGCGGGAGCTGCCTGTGAACTCCCTGCAAGCTTTCGCTTAGGGCTTCAGACATGGGTTCGATTCTTATATTTCCCCAAGCTCGCGAGTGGGAAACAAAGATCTGCAGCATTTGTTTCGTGGAGCTTTCGACATCGGAAGATTGCTCCGTCATCAAGACGGCGATGGTGAGAGGAAGGGAGCCTGCGCGAGATAGGAATGTGTGAACGCGCCAAGTGTAATGCCTTTCGAAGAGGTGGGATCGAGAACCGATGTCGAGACGTATCGTATTCCATAACTCTGGCGTCGACAACGCAATCTGCCTCCAAAAGCCGCAAATCTGGCCCAAACGCAGTGGCTTCTCGAGCGGAGTCAAGTCTGGATCTTGATCTCCTGACTCCAAAGCCCAGCAGAACATCTGCGACACGATTTCGACTGGAAGTGTAAGAACGGGATATGAGACGGTGTCCGATTCTGTTCGAGTCCTTTCCCTGTCGCTCGTAAGCTCGAGGCGATCCAAGCAAACTCGGACTGGAATGGTTTCATTAATATTCGCGCGTGCGCGGAGTTCTTCGTTTCTCGAGGCCGTCTGCGAGGGAGTTGCCATATTTGTAGCCAGCATGAATAAATAGGACACTCAAGGCAGTAGTGTCTGTATGAAAACGTCAGAACGAAACGAAACAGAGAGAGAAAGTCCTGGAGAAAGTGAGAAACTGCAAGTCACGCTCCTTGCCAGTCTTGCCTCTTACCATCATGGCGCGGTTCCTCGACCTTCCTCCAGAATTAGTTCTACATATCGCATCTTTTCTAACTGGACCGCACTGGGGCATTCCCGACCTTCCTGACCTCCGCTCTGTCAATGCCCTCGCTCAGGCAAACACCGTCTTTCATCAGACTCTAAATCAGACTCTTTACGACCTTTGTGCGAGCGTCAATCTGTTGGCCAGACTTGCCATTCTCTATGCCGTCAAACACGAGCTCCTTAGCACAGTCGACAGGCTTGTCGCTGTAGGAATCAGTCTAGACCAGCAATTTCGTTTCGAAGACGATCTGTGTAGCCCTCTCTATATCGCGGCCAGTATGGGCCTTCGGGATATGGTCGTAAAACTACTGGTGATGCATGGAGAGGAGATGGCGACGCGCGCTTACGCACGACGGAATTCATCCAACGCGACTCCCTTGGACATTGCGGCACGCAACGAGCATATGGACATCGTCACCCTATTAGCACCAATTCCCTCCCCCGCTGTCCCTGTCCCGACTCCGGGCGGTGACTCTGACGATATGGCACTTGATAGTCCAGTCTTGACTGAAACTGAGGCGCGCCGGCAGTACCTCAGCCTGGCCCTCACGCAGTCAGTGGTAGCAGGCAATATCGAAATATGCGAATACCTCATATCCGAGGGAGCGGACGTCAATTTCTTCGAACGGCTCCAGTCTCGCGTTGCCCCTCCGCTTTACTATGCTGCCAACCTCTCGACAGTACAGTTTCTACTCGCATCCGGTGCAGACCCGAATATCCACGACGGGGATCTTATTCCCTTGTTCAACGCGGCTTGCATCTCCAATTTAGACATGATACAGGCGCTGCTTGATGGAGGCGCAGATATCAATGTCCGTGGTTCCCTTTCGGACAATGTTCTTGCATGGTGTGGAACTGTTAAGGTCCTTCGCTTCTGTCTTGAGCGCGGAGCAGACCCGAATGCTGCAGCACACGGAGCACAGACGCAGCTGCACCGTGCATGCGCAATCGACGACGCCGAATTTGCTACGGCTTCAGTCGAGCTGCTTCTTCAGTTCGGAGCTGGGTCGGTCGATAAACTCGACTTCTGGGGCTCATCACCCGTAGATATTGCGATGGCCAAGGGCCTTGTTAAGGTCGTTGAAATCCTGGAGCCCCTCGTTCAAAACCCTAGTATCAGGATGAACATTACTCTTTGGCGGGAAGACAGAGGGCTATCCGTACGATAACGATGGATCTATACATTGTAAGGTTCTCGCTATTCAAACATCGCAATTTTCATTAATAGCTTGATACGGAATAAGAGAGCTGCATTCAACAAGAACTGGCGAGACGGCCGGGAATGGACCCAACTTGTGATCGCGATCATGCAGGTGCTCCTCAAGTAAATTCGTGCGCATGTACCCAAGTACTACACCGCCGTCTTCGAATGTACATTTTCTTAGCTATCCCAAAACTCGAATCTTTCCGGGTGAAAATTTTAGTCTAGCACAGCAAACTCAGTTCTCCTTTCTTCTCCTTTCCCATGTGGATATTTTTCGCCAGCGAAACCCGCGTACGTCTCGAAGGTTGGGACGGGCTCTACTCGGTGCTTATGTTGCTATAGCTTGAAGATCTTGACATCCCCCGCCCAAGCACGCTCGAATCCACTATATGGGATCGATGGAACAGTCACTTGGAGTACAATTTTATTATCGACCCGCGCGCAAACGCAATTCTCGCAATCATCCACCAACACCAACACCTTTCCACCACGATTCTCTCAGCATTACTGCTGGGCTCCGTCGGGATTTCCCTAGACTCTCTCGGCGACATTAGCGACAAGGTTACCGCACAGAATATGCTGACACAAGTTTGTCTTTTTCCTTTGCGCGTGCGACCGCCTTCATTGCTGAGAATTATCTCAGCTGCTGTCGACACTATTCCCTGCAGACTCAACGGAATGGGCGCAAACCCCCATCATCCTCTCTGTGGTTCACCGCATCCTACGCGGTGAGTTGGCAAATAGCACTGGTGCGTAATAAACACTGTGATGCCGTTTTGAGTAGACCTTTTTTTTACCGTTCCATCCAGGACTTATCCCAAAAGAAGTTCAGGCTCTCGCTTCCCAACACCTTGCTATCAAATCCGCGGTCCCCGCGTTCATAATCCACGTCAGGCTCAAGGCTCGCGACGGATATGTTTCGCACCGGGACATGAAACATCTTTTTGACTTTTTCGTTCCTTGGCTTCATCCCTGCAGCGGTATCGCCTTTGCCTTCGTCAGACGGAACTGGGCCACGGTAGGCGCATTCAGAGAAGTCCTCGACTCGATATCTGGGCGTCACCTCAGCCCAAAGACCCTTGCTCCATTGTTGATCTGGCGAGACCTCGCTTGTACTGAAATTGTTGACGACGACACGCCGCTGGCTGGCAACTTCTACATTGAGCTGCCCAGTAAGCCATTCAAGCTACCTATCCCGACCTGAAAGCGCATTGTTCTTTTATTAGTTGCTTCGCTGCAACACTTCAATATGGTTCCTGCCCAAGAAGGTCCCGTAGAAGATGTAAGTCACCTTGCGGATGGATCGTTCAACTTACATGGCATTCTATCACAGCAACCCCCTTCATTTGCACGGAAGGTGCGTTACAGGTGTGGTGGATCCTGTGCATTTTCTATGGCCCCCTCGCAGGAGGCGGAGGCTGATATCGAGGTTGCACACATCATCCCGCGGTGGGTCACTTTTTTATCACTCGGTTCATCTATTCAATTCATTCATAGCACGTCCTATCACATTTTCCCGCGCCTAATCTCGAAAATCCTCCCAATGTCACTGGTATCTTCCGTTGACGAACCGTGCAATGGGCTTGCATTGTGGATCGCGATACATTCTGCGTGGGACCACGGCAGGGCTACAATTGCCTCTCCTAGAAATGTAAGTCAAATTCAACATCTTGTAGCGTATACCTAATCTGTGTTAGATCCTCATACTTTCGAAAGGGCAGCTCCCGCTGTCGTTCTGCCAGTTTACCGAAATTCGGCGGAGGGCATTGGCCCCCGAAAGATATTCTACGGAACTCAAGACCCTACTGCAACTTCGGTTCAGTATGACACTGATCGACTGGTTTGCCACACCTGCCTTGATCAATTTTCTCAACGTTCTTGGCCGAGAGCCGGGATGGCAGCAATCCGAGACTGTGGAACTCACGGATCAAGATGGAAATGAGTCGCAAGTGGGTAATGAGGACGAGGCAGAGGGAGAAGCGGAATCGGAAGAGCCTTACCTTCACCACGCGGGCTGTCCCTGCGCAAAGGAGGAAGACGGCCCATGTGTCCTCCCCCTTTTGGGTGCAGTTCAACTTTGGGACGGACTGCGTGGGGGTGCCATTACAGCTACTTGCGGAACTTAGGGCGCGGGCAGATTTTTTTCCAAAAAGGGACATTTTTGATCGTTTTTACCATTTTGCTCGCTGCGGCCTCAAAACTCAACGAAATACAATTATTATTAGCGCATCCTCTTCCCCTCGCAAATCCGCAGATGCAAGGCTCTTTGGACTTTCCATTTGCGGCCCTTGGAAGTGCGCTGTTCGAGATAGCGTACTTCCACGCATTTTGCTCGCCATTTTCGCGTCAATGCCCCAAGTCATCTAGAAATTTGACATATCCAGCCGACATGTATCCCACACATGCGTGTCAATTCAGATTCCGACCAAGCAACCCAGTCCCTTTGCGGCACGGTCAACGGCGTGGAACAACCATCAAACCAAGTGACTCGCCGCAACTCACCATCAGGGCAGGAGAAGGCATTTATGTATTGGCTGAATTAGCTCAGAATTTGGCTTGTTCGGGTCGCAGGGATACAAGTGTGAAAAACAATTCATCTCACATCCGGCCCATGGATCTATGGGCTAGAAGACTGTCCAAATTCTTGCATATTCCTTTCCTGACTAATAATTATGGACTGTATCATATTGGTATCATGGATTTGTGTTTGGTTAGGCGCCAGTCGAATGCTGCTTTGATGCTCTTTGTCTTGTGGTCCTCGCTCTGTCGGTGCCGATATCGTCGCTTTCCTGGCTCAGTCGGTCAGGCGCCAGTCGAATGCTGCTTTGATGCTCTTTGTCTTGTGGTCCTCGCTCTGTCGGTGCCGATATCATCGCTTTCCTGGCTCAGTCGGTTAGGCGCCAGTCGAATGCTGCTTTGATGCTCTTTGTCTTGTGGTCCCCGCTCTGTCGGTGCCGATATCGTCGCTTTCCTGGCTCAGTCGGTCAGGCGCCAGTCGAATGCTGCTTTGATGCTCTTTGTCTTGTGGTCCTCGCTCTGTCGGTGCCGATATCGTCGCTTTCCTGGCTCAGTCGGTTAGGCGCCAGTCGAATGCTGCTTTGATGCTCTTTGTCTTGTGGTCCTCGCTCTGTCGGTGCCGATATCGTCGCTTTCCTGGCTCAGTCGGTTAGGCGCCAGTCGAATGCTGCTTTGATGCTCTTTGTCTTGTGGTCCTCGCTCTGTCGGTGCCGATATCGTCGCTTTCCTGGCTCAGTCGGTTAGGCGCCAGTCGAATGCTGCTTTGATGCTCTTTGTCTTGTGGTCCTCGCTCTGTCAGTGCTAATGTCGTGGCTTTCCTGGCTCAGTTGGTTAGAGCGCCAGTCTCATACAAATGTGAGGGATTTGATGATCCTTTAATCTGGAGGTCATGAGTTCGACCCTCATGGAGAGCAACTATTTTGTGTCTTTTTCTTTCGTCCCTTGAATTGTTTGTTGTGTATCCCTTTCAATCCTCACGCCCTTATGCCCGTTGCTCCTGTGCCCACGAACAGCTTTATACGTTTGACCTTCAGCTTAATTGATGACTATGGAAATAGAGGTGTATACTAGTAGAGCAGAAATACAAGATTTAAGACATACACAGCTACAGCTTTGCCCGCACCAACGTGCTATCCATGCGTTTCCCCTGGTCCTCCTGTTCCGCGACCTCGAGCGAGGGGAAGACCGCGGGCATGATGCGCCGCGGGGTAGTGCCGGGGACGAGCGAGTAGCGCGAGAAATCTGTGACCCCGGCGTGGCGACGGAGAAAGTCCTCGTCCGTGTCGAGCAGACCGTTGACGGTCGCAGGGGGGGCGGCGAGCATGGCGAGGATGGCGTCGGAGAAGATGGCGGGGTGGCGCAGGTCTTTGCGCTCCTCGGGGTCGTTGCTCGCGGCATTTGTAGCGGCTGATTCGATGGCCTGCATTGCGTTAATTGACTGGACGAGTAGAAGGATATTCAGACTCACGCTCGCAGGCCAGATACTCGTAATCGCCATGTCGTGCTTGCCCTCGCGCTGCCAGTCCATCGCCAGCCCCTTTGTGAGCACGCTCATGCCGACCTTGCCCATCGCATACGACGTCTTGCCGCGGAAGAACCGCGAGTAGATGGGCGGCGACACGACGATGACGCGTGCCCGCCAGCCGCCGCGCTCGAAATACGGCAGCGCAGATTGTACAGCAGCATACAGGCCCTCGACGTTGACCTGCTGCATCAGCCGGAAGCGCATCACCGGCGTGTTCGCTACGCTCGCCCACCAGATCGCGCCGGCGTTGTAGACGAGCGCGTCGAGACGTCCCCAGTGCGCCCACGACGCCGCGAAGAGCGCGTCGATCCTTGCGGGGTCGCGGGTGTCCACGGCCAGGGGTAGCGCGGTGCCCCCCGCCTCGGTGATTTCGCGCGCAACGGTGCTTGCCGTTGACTCGCTGGAATTTGGGTCAGGCGGGAAGGGGCTCACGGTCGACGCGTCGCTCAGGCTCTTGCCCGACACCACCACTGTATGCATGTGATTGAGAGTACTTCATACTCTTTGTGTGGACGGCGTACCAGCGTAGCCAGCCTTGGCGAGATCGATGCAAACCTGGCGCCCAATGCCCCGCGAGCCGCCGATGACTAGGGCAACCTTCTGCTCGATTTTGGGGGCGGCCATGGAGGTGGCGGGCAGCGTCGGCAGCCGGCATTTAAACGAGTTTGGTGATCTTTGTCAGCCTCGGCGTAATGCCCGAGCCCCCCTCTTTTCGCCATTTCCTTGAAAATTGCGAGAGTGATGACGAGAAATAATTCGAGGGCGCTGCGTGTTCACAAAAGCTACGAAGAAATGTGTACGTATCCACGTGCACGTGTCCACAATGGCGTTACAGTACTCAACTGAAGTTACACGAATTTCCTTGAAAACTTGAGAACTTGAGTAGCTATGGCAGAGCAATGAAGCAATGAGACACAGCCAGCAGTTGTGCGCTTCCTGCCACAGACTTGTCCCTCCGAAACAGGATATGCCTGCTTGCCAACGTTAAATCAAGTAGCTGTTAACCCTTGTCAGTGAGCAGTCGCGAGGATTGAATAAACACAACATTTGCTATGTCAAACGAGGTAGCACTTTGCTTAAAGGGTAACCTTCATCTTGGTACCAGGGTTTTGAACGAGGGGCTCCAAGATATTCACAATCTCCGCAAAGCCCCTCGCAGTGGCGATACCTACGGGTGAGCGCCCCTTGACGTCGAGTTTGTCGACCGGCCCAGCTCCAAACTGGAGAAGCAGCTCGACCGAAGCTTTCGCGAACTCTGCATCGTCGTGCCCGCAGGCACGGTGCAGCAGTGGCTCTCCTCCCTGTGCTGCAGCATTCGGGTCTGCTCCCCGTTCAAGGAAGAAGCGGAGGAGTTCGACAGTTCCGCACAACGCAAGAACATTCTCCGACCGCGCACCACGGGCATTGATATCAGCACCTCCGTCGAGCAAGACCTGTATTATCTCCAGGTTCAGGGTGCCAGCCGCGCGAAATAGGGGAATGAATTCTGCGTTGTGGATATTTGGATCCGCGCCAGATGCGAGTAAGAGCTGTACTGTCGCAAGGTTGCTTGCATAGTAAATTGGATGCGCAACACCAAACTGGAGGCCCTCGAAGAAGTTGACGTCCGCTCCCTTCGATATAAGGTATTTGCATATTTCGACATTGCCTGCTACAGCTGACTGGGTAAGGGCAAGGCTGAGGTACTGCCGAGTCTCAGCCGCTGGAGAGGCGAGCGCCATGTTGGAAGAGCTATAGCCCTGAGCAGCAACAGGCGGGGGGATGGCGGCCAAGAGGATGACAATCTCCATATGTTCGTTGCGGGCTGCAAACTCCAAGGGGGTCGCATTGTAGAATGAGCGTGAGTATGCACGTATCGCCATCTCTTCCCCATACCTCCCAAGCAGATTCGTGACCAAGTCCTCAAGTCCCTTGCCTGCTGCGACGTGGAGAATGCTGCACCAATCGGCTTCGAAAGGAAGGTCCATGTCTAGACCGATTCCGAGAGCAACAAGCCTTTCAAGCGTACTATCGAGCTGGTGTTGGACGACATAAACAATGGCAAGCTTGGCCAGCAGTTTAACGCTCGCACAGAGATCGTAGAGAGTCTGATCAAGAGTCTGATGCAAGACGGTGTTTGTCTGACAAAGGGCATTAATGGAGCGGAGGTCAGGAAGGTCAGGAAGACCTCGCCGTGGTCCAGTTAGAAAAGATACGATATGTAGAACCAGCTCTACAGGAAGTTCAGAAAATTGTGCCATGGCGGGAGAGGATGAGATGGGTCGTGACCGTGACCGTGCGCGTTCTTTCGCCACCTTTTTTGCTTCACGACCCCACGACCGCACCTCCCCAAGTCCGTGGCGCGCAGCGATCTACCAGGCGTAGTCGCTGCTTCTGCCGACTTTGTGATACCCAGAGACACCGAGAAAGCCTAAGCACGCTTCAAGGGCAAGAAAAGTGGATACTGCTGAAGCTCGAAAATCTTCTCAAGTGCAACTCGAGTGCACGGCAAATTTCCGAGTCGGTGCGCAAAGGGGATGATGGTCTGGCTAATGCGGCCCAAGATCCAGGGTCTGAAGCCTAAGGAATTCAGAATCGTTGGTAAGTAGGAAGGATACCCGGGCCCGGGCTGCTTGGTATTGCTTGTCCTGAACCATTTCGTTGAACTTATTGCAAACGGACGACCCTCCAGTGCTCAAGTGGTCGTGGAACTTTGAAAGCTTCTTCGGAATGCTTCCTGGGGCGACTTGCGGGCGCTCTGGTCCCGATGTGCACCCCACGCTGAACCGCCGACTCGCCGACGCTTAGAATTTTCAAGAATTCGATGCTCGCCCTTGTGCAATACCACTTTCTCCGGGAAATTACCAGCCATTCGCTCCATTTTGCCTCCCCTAAAGTTTTTCTCCCTTGGTTCCCCTGCACACACAGTTGGTGGCACGATCACGTGAACTTATTGGCATACGTCCGTCAAACGCTTGCAGCGCATTTGGATGACCAGAAACCGGATTTCAGCTATAGGATTGTTCCAGTCTATTACACATCTCACTCACCTCCATCAAACGGACTGCATGCGGATCTCAACTCGCGAGCAAATACGACAGGTTGCAATAAATGCCGAGGTATGCCCCCACCAGTTACTTTCGGAACCACTGGCATGCCTTCTTCTCGACACTTCACTTCTCGACATTTCATCCTGGTATTTCTTTGTGCTCTCTTCAACTGTTCGCACTCACCTTCCGTCATCAGCCTGGACTTCTTGCAGAGTTGTCCGTGGAGCTCGCCGATTCTCCAAGCCCTTCTACCGGCGCCTGTTGTCTTTCTGAGGAGCTCAGTTTGTATAAAAGCTGTCGAAGCTTCGCCGTACTGCTCGCGCCGTGCTGAGGTGCCGCTCAGTACGATCATCGTATCAAACTTATCGCCCTTCCCAGTCATAGAATCTCTCCTCGAGGACGTTAAGTCGCCGTTACTCTGCGGTAGCACTGGCAGCCAAATTAATACCATGCGGAAACGCTCAGGCTCAGCACGGCATAGTGGCAAAACCTCGGGCAAGGGCAATCCAGAATTTTAAGACGGAGATCGAGATCAACGACCGAGGTGGGTGCTCTCTCAAACGCCAATGTACCGGGGAAACTGCTGCAACCAGAGCTGGTTGTTATTTGACAGACGGAGCCTGCTGGTGTTTGGCAGATCTTCTCTTCGTTCTCGGTCCAAAAGGAGTGTGTTTGGCATCGCAAGGCAAGTATGATGCTGCCCCTCACAAGTCTGCTTTCGATTGAGATTTCAATTTAGTTCACCTTTTTTTCCACTCGTCTTTTCGTTCGTTGTGACGGTTCTCAAAGTTTTCACATTTTCCGTCACATCGAGAGAAGGGGCACGTGCCCGCGTGATACGATCTGATTTACCCGGACCCGGGACCGAAATCCGAACCACCTTGAGCACGCTCAGGCTGGTGCGCAAATTGAATCATCCGGATGTGAGATGCCGCGGAGCACGGCCGGATTAGGGATGCATGATAGGTCGGACCGGGAAATCGCGCCAGAACCGAGGAACAACCGCTGATAACAAAACCAAAGTGAGTTACGCTCGATTTTCTGGCCAGTCTTTCGTCGGGGAGAGAGGGTCGGGAGAGGACGGACGGCATGATTGGACTGGCTTCTCGGTCTTCTCTACTAATGGGTCTCGAAACGTGTATGGCGAAGATCAAGTTGTCCCAAAGACCGACAATGTTCCGTTCGGAGAAACAACGGTTTTCCTTAAGAGCAAAGCGATGTTGGAGGGCGATATCTTGCCGCCTCTGAACTCCTCACGCTAACGCGTCTCGCGAAATGGCAGCTCCTCCTATCCGCAAATTACCTAATAACTTTCTATGGGGATTCGCAACTGGTGAGTCGAACGCGCGTCAGGCGCGTTCACGCGTTTCGAAGTCGAGCCTCATCGTTTTTGGTAGCGAGTTTCCAAATTGAAGGATCCACTAATGCCGACGGCCGAGGCAAGTCGATCTGGGATGATTTTTCGCGACTTCCCGGCAAAACACTCGACGGACGCAACGGAGACGACGCGACAGACTCATACAGACTTTGGAAAGATGACCTTGACTTGCTTGTGCGTTACGGGGTGAAGAGCTATCGTTTCTCTCTGTCCTGGTCGCGAATCATTCCTTTGGGCGGGAGGAACGACCCCATCAATCCCAAAGGAATCGAGCACTATTCCAACCTCATCGACGATTTACTTGCGCACGGCATCACGCCTTTTGTGGTCAGTGACGTTTATTTCCAAGTTTCTTCGTATCTCACGTTCATACAGACGCTTTACCACTGGGACCTGCCTCAAGGATTACACGACCGGTACGGGGGATGGCTCAACAAGGACGAGATAGTGCTGGACTATACGAACTACGCCAAAGTACGTGTAGTTCCCACTGACGAAAGACACGTTTCTGAATCTCACTGGCCAGGTGTGCTTTGAAGCCTTTGGTGATCGCGTCAAATACTGGCACGCATTACCCGCGCCAATTGTGATTGAGAACCTGCTGACCGGAAGTCAAGGTTGACTATGAACGAGCCGTGGTGTATATCCATCCTTGGATACGGGCGAGGCGTGTTCGCTCCAGGAAGATCAAGTGACCGAACCCGGTCACCCGAAGGCGATTCTTTTACCGAACCCTGGATGTGAGCTCCACTTTAGGCGGTGATTTGCCATTATTTTCGCGTATTCATCCGCTTCCAGTGTCGGCCACAGTGTTATCCTGTCCCATGCCAATGCCGTCAAACTCTACCGGGATGAATTCAAGGCAAAACAAGGGGGGCAAATTGGTATCACTCTGAATGGCGACTGGCAAATGCCATATGACGATAGCCCTGAGAGTACGACTAGCCGACCCTGCTTGTTTTGCCACGAATAACTCATGTCCATCTCTAGATGTGGAAGCAGCACAGCACGCCTTGGACGTTGCTATTGGTAAATAAGCAGCTCTAACGTATGCCGTATCACCCTGCTGACCTGAATCTCCGATGTTTTTGCATTCTTATAGGGTGGTTCGCAGTACGTCGATTATTCTTGGTCCCATGAACGTTCATTCAATGTCGAGCGACTGCAGGATCCCATTTACCTGGGACACTACCCTCCCTACATGCAACAAATGCTCGGCAACAGACTCCCGCAATTCACCCCGGCCGAGCTGGCAGTCGTGAAAGGCTCATCTGATTTCTATGGCATGAACACCTACACCACAAACCTCTGCCGTTCGCTCCCGTTATTTCTTTCATCTCAGTGTTGCGCTGACCACAAGTGCAGGCGCCGGGGGCGACGACGAGTTCCAGGGCTTGGTGGACTACACCTTCACCAGACCTGACGGTACTCAGCTGGGTAAACAAGGTACAGTTTTACATCGTCTATGCGCGACTCAGACTCACCCGTCGCATATAGCCCATTGCGCCTGGCTCCAAGACTGTGAGTGTCGATCCGCCCTATTGATTACATGTTACTTATGCCAATGTAGATCCCGAAGGTTTCCGCTCGGTACGAAGTCTTCCGGTGGATAGACCATTGAGTTTGACTAACTTTATTGAAGCTTCTCAACTATCTCTGGAAGGTGGGTTGGACACTTTACCCTTTCATTGAGGTGCTCACTTTGCTTGTAGAAATACCGGATGCCGATATAGTAAGCCCACGAAGAAGTCACAAGTCAAGCAGGCCGAAATTAACGCCCTACACAGTGTGACGGAGAACGGATTCGCGGTCAAGAACGAGAGTGACATGCCCAAGGAAGTTGCGGTCAAAGATACCGACCGCGTCAACTACTACCGCGGTGTCACTGCCTCCCTCCAAGCTGCAATCCAGGAAGATGGGGTCGACGTCCGGTGTTATTTTGCTTGGAGTGAGTTGAATTAATCGTACTTGATAAACTTTGCCTCATCGTCGGTGCTCTAGGTCTTCTCGACAACTTTGAATGGTGCGCCCGCCTCGGTTTCAGGGAAGTTACTGACCCCGTTCACCTCCAGGGCCGACGGGTATATCACTCGGTTTGGCGTCACCTACGTCGACTACGACACCCAGGAGAGAATCCCGAAAGACTCGGCCAACTTCCTCGTCAAGGTACAGCGCAGTGTGAAAAACTCACCATCAGATCACTCACGCTTCCGGCTCGCAGTGGTTCCACGATCGCTCCCAGCCCACGGATGTGGCGCCGTCGCTGAATCAGCTGATGGCCAAGGCAAGCGACGCGATGAGCATCGCGAGTACGTTGTCGAAGAAAGGAGATTCCTCCCTCAGCACCATCCCCGTCTCGCGGTTCGCTCAGCTGAAGGCGTGGGTATCCAAATACATCCTTGCGCTCCTCTCACTCGTGAACATTTTCCGTAGATGATCATACTCGGAGTCACGGACGTAGGTGTACCCGTTTTTCGCTGTATCTTTTACCTCTTTCCGAGGTTGTACATACTGCTCTCGTACTGTCCGGTCTTTTGCTGTACCTTTCCGCGACGAGAGCTCTCTCTGCATTTACGACTACTTTGAAAAGCATCCTTTCCCCCTTTCAGATTTCTTCTCTATGCATCCGTGACTTCTCTGATATGTAAAGTATTCGACGGACATTACAGTTGTGCAAAGGCACAAACGAACGCTTCGAGACCCTGAATCAGGGAACGCTACTATTTTAGGATCCTGGAAGTAGGTTCGAAATGAACATGTTGACGTGTTATCATTCGGCGAAACAAGGGGAAAACTTATTAAAAGGACTTCGCTACCGGTAGCCTTATCGTGGGTGGCTTGTACCTAGTGAGGCTATCCTCCGTCAAGGTTCACATACGCCACTCGGTCCCGGCATTTGGGTTCACCTGTAAACAGCAATTGATAATAAGGGTGATAAAAAAAACCTTAAGCTCCTCCTGAGCAACTAGGGCTCCGTGCTGGAAATTCGGGGAAACAATAACGTTAACGCCCGTGCGCTGCCAGAGAAGTTGAGAGACACGGAGACAAGGTTACGTTGTGCAAGGCTGCTATTGCTCAAACGGAAGATAGTTCGCAGGTCGGACTTGTCAGTCCCTAGAAAAGAACGAGCCAGCATCCTTTCCCGCATGGTCCACAGCAGCAGCTGACCGCATTTGTGCTGAACGTCCCTCTCCGAAAAACTGTCGGAGAGAGTGCCACGCACGAGCCACCCAGGCAAGGTCCTTGTTCACACCATTATAATTTATAACCGCCACGGGATGCAATTTAATTTCCTGAAAATCCAAATTCGTCAGGTCGAAGACCGCGATGAACAAACGAAGCCAGTACGCGACGCGCTACGTCGTGCGACACGGAGAAATGCACTTCTGTTGCCTGATTGGCTGCAAGACAACGCCTCCTTCATGATATTTTACGCAATTTTTGACGCTGCAATCCTCGTCGATTTTTTTTTTTTTTTTGATCTCAGGAAGAGGGAAAAGACGCGAAAGGCACAAACGGCCGTCATGCGGCTTCATTCAGCAAGTTACAAAATTCAATGATATTTTTAAACGCCAAGTCGCACCATCAGTCACTATCGCGCAGGTCGAGGTCATCGTGTATCTGCCTAACCGTCGTTTCCTTCAGCGTCGCAAGCTGTTCCGGAGTTCATTGAGCAGACTGAAGAGCTAGACACGGACTTACTTTGCCAATAAGGGTCTGAACCGATCTTTTCAGCAAAGTGTTCACAAACGAGCGGCATTCCTCACCTGAGTTGCGTCCTTCGCCTCATTGTATCGATGAAGGAGTTTTATATGCTTCTTGACAATCGCGTCCGCATCTTCATGCTCGCTGGGGAATGCGTTGCAGCATGATCTCGCCGTACACAAAAGTGCGTCCGCACCCAAGTTCCTTTTCGAGGCTCTCCACCTCGGCTTGAAGGGCAGCTAAGCGCGCCTCTTGTTTCTGTATAGACAATCAGCGAGGATTCGGCGGTACGCAGGCCAGCCGGGTCGTACTTTGGCAGAGATTGGGGCGTGCATGAGGGTAGAAGTCAAGACGTGTTCATTACATATTCGAAGCATGCCAATCGTAGGACCAGTATTACTCGTTCAGACCTTGCGACACAAGATCTCGCCGTGCAAAAGCGCAAACCAGGCGTCTGGCTGCGCGCCCCAGGTCTTCCACCCTTGCGACATCTCGTCAAGATTTTCCTGAGTCGCGAAACCGTGTTCCAAGGCACCCGACGCGAAAGTGGACGAAAGGACGCGGTCGGCCCATGTAGAGCTCCACCAGGCTACTTCTGCTGGGGTGCTGTAGCACCAGGTACTCGCGGACGGGGTTATTTGGTCCCTCGGGATCCCAGCTTGAAGAGCGTAGGACAGGAGTCGACGCCCAGAATCAGGTTCTCCACCGTTCGCGCGTGCGACCTGCATGTGCGTTTTGTGCCTTCACAAAAGGTGAACGATTATCGTCCAGAAAAATGAAAGTCGTAAGGCTACCATAGAGCGATCCCCTCGCTTTCTGGATGCCACGGCATGGCCGAGAAATCCGTATCGCGGGCAGCGACGATTCCTCCTGGTTTTGCAACGCGGAACATCTCCCTCAGAGCCATAACCGGATCCGGGACGTGCTGGAGAACCTGGTGCGCATGCACGACGTCGAAGGTATTGTCGGGGAAGCTGAGCGCCAAGACGTCGTCGATCGCGTAGGTTATGTTGGCGATGCCCTGCGCCGCGGCGTGGTCTCTGGCATTCTGGAGGACATCGTCGGCGGAGCGCTCGATACCGGTGACATGGCCGTCTGGCACGAGCTTTGCCAGATCGGCCGTTATTGTGCCAGGCCCGCAGCCGACGTCCAGGATGTGCATGTGTGGCGCGAGCGAGCTCAGGAGATACGCGCATGAGTTCTGTGCGGTGCGCCAGGAGTGCGAGCGCAGGACGGATTCATGGTGGCCGTGTGTGTACTGAGCAGACATGGAGGTTGGGAACAAAGAAAAAACAAGCAAATCTCCGTATTTCTACTTTGGGAACTAATACATAACATCGTATTTCTCCATCTCCCTCATGAGGTTCGCCCACCGTCCACTGTGCCAAGTCATGATGTCGTCCCACTTGTCCTTCCCCAGCACCATCTTCCCCCAGCGCAGGAAGCCCGCGACAGTGATATCCGCATAACAAAGGGTTTCACCCATAAAATACTTGCTATCGGCGCCGTTCTTGCGAATCCAGCCGTCGACCTGACCCAACGCATCCTTGACCTCGCTCCACAACGCTGTGTGCGCCTCTCCGGTAGGCAGGACGTCCTCCAAGCGCCGGCCGCCGAACAACTCTTCCCTGGTCCGCCGGAAATACTCTTGGCTGGCGGGGTTTAGAAACGGCAGGCTCGCGGGCAAGGCGTAGGTTATGAACGCAGAGAGCGTCGCGGCATGCGCGTCCGTGAAGGCATAGTGGAATGCCGCGGTCCCTTCCGGGATCAAGCGCGGCGTATCGGGGAACGTCGCGTCCAAGAATCGGGCGATCTCAATCGAGTCCGAGACCGCGACGTCTGGAGACGCGAGGTCAGTCGGCTGCGCAAATAGATGCAGGGCAAAGGGCTTACTGGCTACCGGATCGTAGATGACTGGAAGCGTGTACTTGGGGGACGCTTCGCTGGTCGGTTTTGCCCCAAGTTTCTTGCACAAGGGCTCGATCTCCTCGTATTCAAGGAAGACCGTTTTATGGGGGATGCCCTTGTAGTTCAGAGCATATCTGAGCGGAGGGTCAATAAAGGGGGGCGATTGAGTCCGCGCGGCTCGCCTTGCTTTTGCAGTACTTGGCGACCAAGTCTGGCGGGGGTGGGTCGAGGCGATGTCGTATAAAGTGATAGTGGACATTGTTGAGGATTGGGGATGTAGCTCTCTTCGGGACTTGCATTTATACTCTCCAGCGAGGGGCCATGGCAGGTCACGATTGTATGAGGCATTCCTTGAATAATCAACTGGACTTGAATGGGAAGAGCTGAGTCAAGGCCGAGTGTTTTGGTCACGGTTTCGCGGAGTGAATGCCGGGCGCACGTGAGGGGACGTGAGGTCATGTAGGAGTATGCATGATGTACGGCCGACTGAAGAATCATTCATAGACGGTTTGCGAAGATAGATTGAGAGAGGAACGGCTCGGAGATAGACACGGGAGAATCGAAAACCAAAAACTTGAAGCAAACTTGAGCAAGTTCGAATAAACCGGGGCACCAAAGGATCACCAGGTAGCGTACACAGTCAGGATTTACTGAATGGCGCTCGGAGGGCTTCGGAGGGTCTCGATGATTCAGTGAGAGATGAAAGTCAGATGAAAGGAACAAAGTGAAATTGCAAGGGCCTCGGCTTGATCTCGGCACGACAATAACGCAGCCACGCAGACACAAATAAAGACTCTATGGCTGCCAAAAAAAAATATCCTTTGAACCCAGCCACCGAATATCTCAGTTTTCGATCCGCCGTGCTCTTGTTCGATCTGGGCCTGTGACCGTGTGCCCTAAGACGCGTTTGATAACCCCATCTGCTTGACAGATCACACATATCGAGCCCAAAGGAGTAAATTCGCGAATATTGCAATCAAAGGTGAGTCTAAGAGTGTAGAGGGACTTCGAGCGCTGCTCTTGCATCTTTGACCAGTTCCTTTATGCCCTTTTTGCAAGCCCTAGCAAAAACATCCAGTGCCCAACGGTATGTCCAATGATGGTTTTCCGTGGTTCCATGGTTCAGCTGACTGCAACACTGCCATCCGATCGCCAGAAATTGGATGGTCGAGGGTTCGATTCCCTCTGAAGACCGTCCGTCTTCGGAACTCACGTGGCACCTGTGGGGCAGGTCCGGGCTATAGAATTGGCAGTATCGCGCCATCGGGTTGGGGGCGCTTCATCAGTCGGCGCTTCGTCTTAGGGACACGAACCCCTCCCACCGGCATCATTTTTTTAGTTGTCCTCGAATATGTTGTTGATTTTCTGTTTTCATTTTCCATGACATGAGCTGGTTTTCGGGCAATCGGTTTTCGGGCAATCGTCAACGTCAACGCCGTGCACGCTGCACAAGCCCGTGCTCAATTTTAGCATGGAGCATAGCGAAGAAGAGGAGAACAAACAACCATACATGCCCCCTATTGTGTCGAACGCATGAGACGAGTACCCCCCCAAGAAAATCGAGGCCATCCGACTTCCACCACCACTGCAAATAAGAAGTTAGTAGTGGCAGGCAGAAGAAGAAAAAAGAGATTCGAACCGGATTTTCTGAAAGCGGGGAATAGATACAACATGCAGTGTCCATCTGGCAGACACCACAGGGCAACTGCATGGAATTTCATTGCTGTACAGCGATCCAGCTAGTCCCTGACCCGGCCCAGATACCAATGTCGCCTTTTATCGACGGCGTTGTGGACCATATCTTGATCGGAATACGCACGTCCTCCGTCGTACCAACACCCAAATTTCCGTGTTCGTTCCAGCCCCATCCCCAGACCTCCGTCGTACAAGTATCCAAAACACTGAAAGACGCAAGGACGTGCTCGCTCCCACACGCCAACTGGAGCAGTCGATGTGTTGCGGGGGTGAACGGAAACTCGACGCGGGCGAGGGGCCCGTCGGCGCGGCCCAGCTGCCCGTTGACGTTGTTTCCAGCGGAGAGGACGTCCCCGGCGCCGGTCGCGAGGTACGTCCCGTTCCAGGTGCAGGCCACGCTCTGTATGTTTGCGGCTGCCTCAATGCCTTCCAATTGACGCTTCCGATTGGAGCCCAGGCCGGACACTGTCTCAGAGGCGTGCAGGAATACGGTGTGTTGGTGGCCCAAGGCGGCGTGGACGATTGCGTCGTCGGCTCGTCCCTGGGGGATCAACACTGGGGAGGAGAGGAAAGGCGTTTCGACGTTTCCAAGCTGCCCATGGCGCGAGGTGCCCCACCCCACGGCCTGGCCCCCTTTGAGACTTGCGACGACATGGTGCTGCCCCGCGGCAAGCGAGTCCACGACTAGCGGGCCAGAGACGCCGAGATAGTCGAATCGAATGACGTGGATATCTTTCGCGGGCATCTTACCCTTCGCACCAATCCCCAGGTCTCCAAAATCATTCGCGCCCATTGCGAGCAGGACATCCGGCATGTCCGGACGCGACAGCACCACATACGAGGTCTCCCAGGAAGCAGCGACTAATCGCGGGACGTACTCAGCGAGACCATGCCGCTCTAACGCAAGATCGAGGGGTCTGAAGATCGAAGTACTCTCATCGTCGTACGAGGGCCCGAGCTGGCCCGACTTGCCATCCCCGCAGCCCCAGAGCTCTTGATCCGAGTCCCGGGTGGATTTAAAGAGCGCTAGCGTATGGTTTGCACCGAAAGCCAAGTGTAAAAGTTTGCGACCCGTGGGGAGAGTTCCTGGCGCGCAGCCAGAGAAACAACACGGCAAAAAGACGTGCGAGTCGTCTAGGGTCCTATTAGATAGTTGACCATGTGCATTAGAGCCCGCAGATAATAGCATTTTCGATGGTTGTGGTGGTAAGAGCCAAGGTGCGGAGTCAGTTGGCGTTTATTTGTTTCCTTTTGCCACAAACCTTCATCACACGACCCCGCCCCCCTCCCAAGTTTCGTCGCGTGGTCCTTAATGCAGGATGGACGGTCACAAATGAACTATGCCAGCGTCCGGCCGCGCTTAGTTGAATCCATTGCATGGCTAATTGCACTCAGCAGGCAGCCAAGCGTCTCCCGGGTCGTATATCCGATTTCCTGGTTATTTTACTTCGCCCTATCGCTCTTCACGCGGACTGCCTTCATAGCGCTCCCTGTCTTGCTCTTCCGATACATCTACAAGTACTACTGGGGCTTATGGTCGCTCTATTACCCGGTGGAGGGACTATTCTTACCGGCATGGCCAAGTTCGCGGACACGACTCGTTATAATGATGGCGACAATTCCCAGCTGGGGACTATGCATGGCCCTGGGCGTGGTGCTGTGGCCCATGCTGAAGGTGTTCTCGGTCTACGCTACAGAGGCTTACTCTCGAACCAAGCGCGGAGACTACGAGATGGCTATGGGGTCTTCAAATGGCTCGAAGCCACGTAGGAGCAGGTCCCACCGTGTATATCGCGGGTTCTTGCAGATGAACTATCTATGGATATCGTTCTTCGTTGTCTTCGTGTCTATGGCCCTCAGCGGGGTGTACATGTACGAGACATACGAACTTGCCGGCGACCATCGGTACAGGCCTGATGTAGAGCTCGCCCTGCGAGAACCGCGAGACGCTGGTTATTATAACGGAAGTAAGCAGATCGATTGGCTCCATGTCCTGCGTCCTGATACATTGGTAGCCAAGGTTTTCGTCGCCGTTATGTTCAACAATAATATCGATATCTTACCGTACTGGATCAAAGAAATTACAAAGGTCATCTATTACATTGGCAGCGTGAGTGTGTTGCTTCACCATTCATTTCCCGCGAGTTCAATTTTCTGGCAGGATAATATCTTCATCTCGGTTGTAGAGTCTAATAGCTGGGACGGCACAGCAAAAATGCTGGACGAGTGGAAGGGGACTCTAGACGAGCTGGAAGTACCGCATCTCATCCGTACGCGCGATAAAACAATACCGCGACCGGAAGGTGTGTTTTCGCATTGTCTTGCATTCCCCCATATTGAAGACCGTCCGAAAGACATGTCTACTGGGATCCCTCGGATTGAGTTTCTCTCCGCCACGCGCAATCTGGCCCTGGCGCCGCTAATAGAGCATGGCGGCTACGACATCGTCTTGTTCAGCAACGACGTTCTAATAGAAGCGGAATCGGTAGTGGAGCTCTTGAAGACGAAGGACGGGGAGTGGGACATGGTCTGCGGACTGGATCTGATGCGATGGGGGTGCGCTTCTTTCATTTCCTGCTTCATCCTCTCGTCTCATTCCTGCCCCAGCCTCTACGATGCCTGGGTCGTGCGCGATCGTCTCGGCCGTCTCGTTTCTTCTCTGTGGCCGTACTTCTTGGAAGACGCCGGCATGCAGGCCGTCATGGAGGACGAGCCCGCGCCCGTCTTCACATGCTGGAACGGAATCGTCGCGTTCCGCGCAGATCCCCTGCTCCCCATCTCCCTCCGCAAGCCCGACCGCCTCTCTATGTCCCCGCTCTCCCGACCCCTTCCAGACACGCACCCCGCATACCCCCAGCCCGCCTCGCTCACCCCGGCGCTGACCCCCCCGCTCCGCTTCCGCCGCTCGGGCGACAAGGAGTGCTTCTCGTCCGAATCCTTCAACCTCCCGTACGACCTCCGCCGGCAGTTCGACATGCAGCGCATATACCTCAACCCGCGCGTGATCAACAGCTACGAGTGGAAGTACTACGTGTGGTACAAGTACATCACGCGGCATTGGCTGGTGGTGTGGTGGATGAAGAGCGTCGAGGCGGGGAACGGGATGCAGTTCGCGAAGATGGTCATAGGGGATGCGAAGCGTGTGTGGACGTGGGACGGGGGCGAGTGTCATCCGGTAAGTCCCTCTCGTTGGTTGTGCTGCCCGTCACTGACTCTTGCTTGCAGTGGTGGTGAGGCTGGGATGGGCTATTTTTTTTGTACGGGGCCATGTACGATTGGCGCAATAGGGATCCTTTATGGCTTGGGCTTTTGGCATTACCTTTCTTCGCAAGCTCATATGCGCTGAAATTTATCATGGATTTCTGGACGTTTCTGCACGATCAGCCTTGCAAATGAAGGCAGACAGAAATGTCAAGACTCATGTCGTGTCCACAAATCGCCGACTGATGAGGCGCCCCAACCCGTTGGCGCGATAGCTTCCAATTCTATAGCCCGGACCTGCCTCACATTTCTGGACGTTTCTGCACGATTAGCATTGAAAATGAAGGCAGACACGAATGACAAGAAGTCAAGAACGCGAAAAAATGATGCCGGTGGGTGGGGTTCGTGTCCCTAAGACGAATCGCCGACTGATGAAGCGCCCCGACCCGATGGCGCGATAGCTGCCAATTCTATAGCCCGGACCTGCCTCACAGGTGCCACGTGAGTTTCAGATGAACGGTCCAACCCGCACAGCCCAGGTGGCTCCAGAGGGAATCGAACCCTCGACCATCCAATGTCTGACGATCGGATGGCAGTGTTGCAGTCAGCTTGATAGCCAACTGAACCATAGAACCACGAGAAATGTACGCCAGAATTGAGCGTTGGGCGCTCGATTTTTTCGCTAGCGCTACAAGAAGGGCATAACGAAACCGGTCAAAGATGCATGAGCCGAGCTCCACACACTTGCAATATTTGCAGGATTACTACTTTGGGCTCGATATGTGTGATCTGTCAAGCAGATGGGACTATCAAGCGCGTCACCACGTTCCCTGTGACGTCGACCACCACGACCCAGTGTTGCGGTTAAGGGTTAGGGCCTAATTAAGGTTAGGCCCTAATAAGGCCTTAACTTTAGGGTCTAACACCAGGCCGAAAACTTGTGAGGCCCTAATTAGGCCCTAATATTATCATGATGTATTATTAAGTAATTTCCATGACACGTTGCTAACCAGTTATGACGCGTTTTGACCGTAGTTAAATAGCGGCACGATGTGCATTCCTACTGCAAAATTTCCTTCGCTCTTTCAATCATGGGAGGCGCACATGGTAAGCAACAATCAAATGTAAGCCACTGCTCCCATTAATTACAGTAACTCACTCTCTTCCCGTAGACAACAATCAATCTTCCCGCGGTTACTTATACCATAACGGACAGCGCTGTGGACCACGAGCGCATCAATTCTCTGATGAAAGTTGCTTGTCAGGCCCATCGTGCGCAACTTACGATGTCGCCGCAACTTTTGTGTGATGCCGCCGCTTTGATGCAGATTTACACGGCCCCAGGTACCATTCCTCCTTTCTGATTCCGGTTTCCCACTCATTGTTGAACAGATAACAGTGGCAGTGAGGTACAATAGATTATTTAGTAGCTTTGGAATATTCGTGGCTTTCTGCCGCTACTTATCCGCTTTGGGACCGGCCAAGACCGGCCCGAGTGTTAGGCCCTAATTAAGGGACCCTTAATTAGGCCCTTGTTAAGTAGTCTCAGTGCCAGACTGCCACGACATCCCAATTTGGGAACCCTGTCGTGACAGTCTGGGCCGTAACCAGTCGCTTAGCCGCACCTTCGCACTCTGATTTCCCGATTTTGAACGCGCCTGTTTGCCCATTTTTTAACCAATCTGTCCGAAATCTTGGAGACAAGTTTTGACCTGTGCACCATTTGAACACATCTGCCTACTCAGAATCACAAAAGAATGATTCTACAGGCGGTGGTAGACCCTCAAACTTAGCGGGGTCCTGGCTGTGGCAGTGCTTGATTGACATGTCGGCGGGCAGGATTCCGGGGTCCTGGTTGCACAGTGCGAAGGTCCTCCTGCGTGACTGGTTACGGCCCAGACTGTCACGACAGGGTTCCCAAATTGGGATGTCGTGGCAGTCTGGCACTGAGACTACTTGTTAAGGTATTAAGGGCCTAACAGAAACTAGGAAGCGCCGCCTGCATCGGCAGAGACCTTGCTTGCTATCTACTCAGACTACTCTAGAAGTGTTGGTAGGAAAAGTGCTTTGGTTAGCTCCTGCTTGCGCTGCGTTGAAATTTGAATCATTAGGAAGCTTTAGGAATGCTGCTCAGTGCTTTGGTTAGCTCCTGCTTGCGCTACGTTGAAATTTGAATCATTAGGAAGCTTTGGTAGGGCTGCTGACCGGACCCGTATGTGACGGTTCGACGGCACCCGTAGTACGGTACCCGTGCCGTCCCGTCGGCCCTCTATTCTATTGATCCGATGGGACGGCATTCGCCGTATCGTACACCGTATCTGCCGCAGAAATACGGCCGCATACGGCACCAAAGCCGTACTTACGGTTGTCAAATACTGCTAAAAAATGGTGCAGAAGCCGACCGGATTACACCAAAATGCCGAAGAACTCAATCCTTGCCCATATCCGCGGTTACTTCCGCGATTTTGATGCCAACATTGCTCACCTCATCGCCCTGTCCCTGCCACGACCTGCCACGACACCGGTCTGTACAATGTTTCCGCCCCTCTCTTTCAGCTGTACGCTCGTCACAAATGTGTCCACATTCTTTCAAGATATCCTTCTGGCTAACACTATCTTCGTGGCTTCTTGAATCGGCCCCCAGTGCGCGCGCACTCCCTCTTCGCAAATGCCCATTCCGCGGCCTCGCGACTTTTCTGCAGTTGGCTGGATTGACTACGGTTCCAAGCCGCATGCTATAACATCACTTCCCTGCAGCTTTTAGTCGCATACTGTGGAGCCCTAGGGGCTACTTTGGCTCTTACCGCCGGGAATATGTACTATAAATTTCATTTCAGCCACCACATCAGCCGCGTCTCCGCATACATTTCGTCTCTGGGGCTCTCATTGGTCCCGCCCATGCCCGCCGGGGCTGTAATTCTCCCTGTTGCTGGACTACTAGACAAATTATCAAGGGGGAATCATATCGACTAAATGTTGCAGGGCGCTCATTGGTCTTGCCCATGCCCGCCTCAGCGCACTTGCAAATTCGCATTAATCAACCTGCTTTTCAAGGCTGTTCATTCGTCCCGCTCTAGCGCACTGAATACACGGTCCCCGATATCCCTTCATTTTTTCTCAGCGGTTAAAGAATGGTATAAAGTCTCAGGTCCCCAGATGAATTTCTCTAAGGGAGCTACCCATCAACACCCCATCGGTCTTGCGTAACGGGCTGGTCGAGGCTCATCGCAAGCTGAGTGATTACTATTACAAGTTCGACCAGTCACCCCATTACACATGGGCCGCGCGTTCGTGCTTTCGATGTCTTAAATACATTATACTGACTATGATTTTAATTCTCAGTGATTGATCCGCGAATTTCTTACGAAGGACTTCGTTCCGACTTCGAGGGCGACGATGAACTCACCGACCACTTCAAGGCCGCAGCGGCGAGACTAGACTACCACTTCAAGACACACTACGCCAACAAAACTCCGGTTCGTCCTTCCCAACTCCCACAACCATCGTCGTCGCAGCAAAAGGGATCTCCCCAGAAAGACTTTACGGCCCGCTACCGTCTTAAGGACAGGGCAGTCATCGACGAGCTTCAACAATACTACAAGCTTCCGCGCGAGGACTTTGATACGTGTGATCCTATCCAGTGGTGGTTCGGGCGTCGTGCTCAGTTCCCCAATCTTTTCTGTCTTGCCCGCGACATTCTGGCTATTCCTGGTACGTCCCCGTTATACTCGACTGTCTCTTACTCAACAAACTGTTCTGAAGGCTCCGCCGTCGCCGTCGAGCGCATTTTTTCTGGTGGCCGTGACACCATTTCTCTCCGTCGAGCCAGTTTGAAGCCTGAAACCATCCGGACTTTGATGATCGTGAAGCAGCGGCTCCGTCTCGCGCGCCTTGCTGTTCAGGAGATGATTGGTGGTAGTTAGCACATAGTCGTGAACCTGTAACGCACCGGAAAAGATTTTTTTTGCTACCCGGACACCGTATACGGCCGTTTTGAACCCGTCCCGTACCGGCAGCCCTTGAGAATTTTCTTGTACGGTACGGGATACGGCACGGCTTGGCGCTGATACGGCCGTCGATTCGACGGCTGTCCCCGTATACGGCACGGTCAGCAGCCCTAAGCTTTGGGAATGCTGCTCAGTGCTTTGGTTAGCGCCTGCTTGCGCTGCGTTGAAATTTGAATCCTTAGGGAACTTAGATATATATTTTTCCGATAGGACTGTGGCGGTATATGATGAGTGCTTAGCGTTTAGTGCTTTGCCAGCCAAGTATAGAATTTGTGTATATTGATTGATGAAGTGATTGATGAAGTGATGGCTCGGAACAATTAGGATCATCGGGTTACACGAAAAGTGGTGCCATTATGAGGGTGGAGAGACCTTGACAAGCAAGGTAATTTTGACCCTTAATAAGGGCCTAAGCCGCAACACTGCCACGACCGCGACACCCGTTTCGAAATGTTCAACGACCGAGAACGAGCCGTCAAGACCGCCGTCAAATCTGCGATCGCTGAGCCCCGTTTCGCGGTTCTTCTACCCTGGCTCACGCAGCAGACGTGGGATCAGTTGCTGTCACCGCAGGATACCATAAGAGAAGGCTACAAAGCAATGGGCAGGACCACTCTGCACCTCGGCTTTGCCACCGTGTTTGCGGAGTTTTGTGGCGGGCTTGAGGCGGGGTTCAGCGTAGGGCTTTTTGGGGTAACTCGCTCTATCTCCGTGTCTATCTCGCCTCACCTCTTTTCTCTTTCAAGCCTCTTGAGAATTGCCTTTTGTCGGAAGAAATATTCTTCGAGCTTTTCAAGAAACCCGCACATCGCGGCGTCGATGCAATCGCTGCAAAGGGCGGAGGCACTGTCGCAGACGCTGTACACATCTTTATTGGAGGCCTGTGGTTCGAGTCGCCGAGTCTGGGCAAGGTACTCCCCTTTGTGAGATCGGTTTTCGGTGCGCTTCTGCCAGTCGCCGTGGATGCCTTCGATTCCTTGTGAGCATTAACACACTTTTTTCTGTTCCCTGTTCACCCCTCGAGCAGCCGTAAGTCCAAGCGGGCCAAGCAAGCGAAGACCGGCGGTGGCCAGCCAACTGGTATGTCCTCATTCTTCCTCTGCTCAGCCTTACTCGTCCGACTCTGATCAATAGAGCTTCTTGTTCTGCACCGTGTCTACCGCATGCAAATTGCGAAGAAGCCGCTCAAGCTTTCCAAGGAGGTTCGCCAAAAATACGCCGACTTGATGGAGACTCTTCAGGCTACACCTTCCTCTTCTTTCCCTGCAACGCCCTCCTCCTCCTCAGTCCGCCGTGACCAGGCTCCGGAAGATAATCTCTATCGTGACGACCGCCCAGGCTCGCTGTGGGTATGGCGTGTTCTCTGTCTATCATCGCCATTCTAATGTGTCTCCCGCAGGACTCGACATCAGGTCGTGTGGGGCACGAGCTCATCGGTGAGCTCTTCCAGGAAGGCTCGCCATCGAATCTAGCAGCGTTGCTCGCACCCGTAAGCCTCAAAGTTTGTCCCAGCGAAATCGTCCCCTCCACCTCCTGACGATCTATCGACAGCGTAAAGCTTCCCCCGATGCCGAGCGCAGTCCACCAAATTCTCCCCTCCCGGCCACGCACAACCCTCTGTTCTATAGGAGCCCGCTGACGCCGCGGAATCGCAACGAGAATCCGTGGGGCTCTGATGCCCGCCTCGCACGCCCATTCCCAGATCTGAATACGGAGCCGTCTCAATCTGGCGCATCCAAGACCGAGAGTCCTCCGTCTCCCGCCCGCTGGCGCTCTCCCCGTCGACTCCGGTCGCCTGCGCAAACTCCAAGTCCTCGGGTACCACTAGCCTCTTCCCTGAACGAGAATTTTCTTTTCGACTGATCTGGTCTTGGTCTTGATGCTCCGGCGGTCTTTCAGCTTCTGGTCTCGCATGTCTGCTCAAGCACATTATTCCCTTCCCGGCACATCCATTTCTATACCCACCATAATGATACAATGATACCTTCCTCTCTTCCGGGCCAAAGTTTTTACCCGTAACCCCGCGACTCGCCATGTATACTACCTGACTCCCAATTTTTGTATTTTTGTAAAGAAAAATGGTATCCCCGTGAACTCGCACACCGTGAATAACAATTCATCGCGCCGCTTGCGTCCATTCCAGCATCTTCAATAACCATGGAAAATTTTTGACGGAGTATATCGGAGGTAATGCGGAGACGGAAAAGAGGAATCCCGGATTCACACGATATTCGGGGTCGCTCGCGTCGACAAATACGCTGGAACCTTTTCTCTTCCTTACCACCATGTTTTCTCGTTTCGCAATTCGTACTCTGGCTGCGCCGTCGTCGCGCCTTTTCTCTTCTTCCTCTGCCCGTAACTTCAAGGTCGCCGTTCTCGGTGCTGGAGGAGGAATCGGCCAGCCGTTGTCTTTGCTGCTCAAGAGCGACCCTCTCGTCACCTCTCTCAGCCTCTACGATATCCGCGGTGCTCCTGGTGTTGCTGCGGATGTCAGCCACGTCGATACCGCGAGCGAGGTACGTTTTCCGTATTTTTTTGTCGCAGTCGACTGACGTGTGGTATTCGAGGTCAATGGATACGCTGCTGACCAGCTGGACGCTGCATTGGACGGCGTAGAAGTCGTTGTGATCCCTGCTGGTGTCCCGAGAAAGGTGCGTTGTTTCGTGTGCGTTGGATAGTTTCTGACTTTTTTTTCCAGCCCGGTGTAAGTCGACATTTTTCCATTCATTCGCGCGATTTACCTAGTATTATGCCTTCAGATGACCCGTGATGACCTCTTCAACGTGAGTGCACCGTGTATTTTTGCAACCAGGTTCTGACTATTTACAGACCAACGCCTCCATTGTCCGTGACCTTGCAACGGCCGTTGGCCGTGTAGCACCCACCGCATTGGTGCTGGTCATCTCCAACCCCGTCAACTCCACCGTCCCCATCGTCGCCGCCACCCTCGAAAAGGCTGGCGTCTTCGACCCCAAACGCGTCTTCGGTGTCACCACCCTCGATGTCGTCCGCTCCGCACGCTTCCTCGCGGGCGTCACCGGCGCCACGCCCGCCGAGACGCGCGTCACCGTCGTCGGCGGCCACAGCGGGCCCACCATCGTGCCGCTCCTCTCCCAGACGAGCTACGGCAAGGGCGTCACGGGTGATGCGTACGAGAAGCTCGTGTACCGCATCCAGTTCGGCGGCGACGAGGTCGTGAAGGCCAAGGACGGTGCTGGCAGCGCGACGCTCTCCATGGCGTACGCCGGCGCCAAGTTCGCTAACGCCGTCCTCCGTGGGCTGAACGGCGAGAAGGGCGTGGTGACGCCGACGTTTGTCAAGAGCCCGCTCTTCGCAGACCAGGGCATCGACTTCTTCTCGTCCAACGTCGAGCTCGGCGTGAGTTCTTTCTTCCCACCTTGCATGTTTGATATTAATTGGTTTTGTGCAGCCCAACGGTGTGGAGAAGATCCACCCCATCGGCGAGCTGTCAGCGGAGGAGAAGAAGCTCCTCGAAGCCTGCCTTCCCGAGCTCAAGAAGAACATCGAAAAGGGCAAGGCGTTCGTCGCATAGATTTCATTTTCGTAGATGGAATTAAAAGGATTAAAATTGGATATTATTCCAAGCCAGTTTTGGGCCCTGCTGCATGCTCGGCCCTTGTGCCCCTTCTTCCGTGTCACGCCCTACCAAGCCTGCCCCCTTTGACCAAGTGCACACCCGACGGTATTCGCGGTCTATTGTAGCCCCGCCGGCTGGAAGTTACATTTGGCCGCAGTGCATAGGCTCAGTGTTGTCGCGGTCTTCTCGTTTTCGGGCTGTTCAAAACGCAATTGTGCGCATGCACATGGCTAATAGTACACCCCACCTCCACGAGGAAAAAGTCTTTTCCGTTTCACTTCAAGAACAACTGACTGCACGACATTGTGGACAAAGACCAGCACGAGTTAATTCCACTCGTTTCTGCTTCATCTTAAAGAACGGGTGCCGACTGCGTAACGCATCTCGCCCCGAGGTTTACTCCCGTTCTTTGAGTAAAACGCAGTCGAGTTCCTGTCCACCCGCCTCGAGTGTCATGGCGATGGACCCTCCGACCCAAGTCACTGATCTTGTCTCCGAAAACTCGCCATCGATATACACTCCATAATTCCCCAGCGGGAGGTTCCGGAAGACGGGGTTTATCCTGTAGAAATCAAAATCGCTCAGCCTGCGCCGTCAGCCGTCCATCATGGCAAGAGAACTCACGTCGTTTTGGCGCCATCCCACGTCCGCACAGTGAGGACCATCGCGCCCGCCTCCGCGTCCCAAGCGCCTCGAAGGAAGTCCACGCCCGAGGCCAGGTCCACGCCGTCGACGTACGGCGCACGCTCAAAGTGCTCGCGCGTCCACGGCGCGGCCCACATCGTCTTCTGCCCGTCGTGCACATTGAGCCGCGCGTACGCGATCGCCGCGTTCCCCGTATACGCGTCCATGCGCGTCCAGTTCCCCGCAGCGTCCTCCGGCTCGTCGCAGCGCGGGTAGAACAGCCCGCCCTTCTCCCACGTCGGCTTCAAAAACATGTCCGCGTGCCGGAGCAGCCCGTCCACCGTAGCTGCGTCGGCGACCTCCGACGCCCACTGCACGACGTAGCCAAAGTCGGGCCGCGAGAATTCGCGTGCGGGCGCGGGGCCGGCGATCTCGCGCGCCTTGCGGATCGTCTCCGGCGCGTCGGGGTCCGCGCTAGGCGACTGCTTGACGAGGGCGCGGATGGCGCGGCCGACGGCGGTGGGGTTGACGTTGACGCGCTTGTCCTCGGGGATTCTGCTAAGGAACCCGAGTGATTGTGCGGGGTACAGTGCGTGCACTTCTTCAGAGTTCCATGCGTTCATGAATGCGCAGGTCCTGTGTAGCTGAATCCAGCCGGATGCGCGTATTCCAAGTGAAGAACACTGACCATGCAGTGAACCCCACGCCGCCGGCGGGAATGCGCTGGCTCTGCCTTATCCTGTAGAAATCGACGAAGAGGCCGTCGTCTTGGAGGAACCCCTTTTGCGATTTCCAAGCCTTGGTGTAATTCTTAAGGACGCCGTCGACGATATTCGTCCTGGTGCGGACGTCATTGTATCGCATCGCAATCATCTACAGCTACGATCAACGCGTTGCGCAACTTGCGCATACCACACAAATTAAAGCGCGGCTCACTGGGAACTGATTGCACACCACAAAGCTGGGGACGCATTCAGCTCGCGGCATCGTACAAAGAGGGGCACGAACACGCAATTCGGCTCGCAGCAAACACCGATCCAGTTTTCGCGTTCCATCTCTTTGATGATGGCTTCTTGGAGCGTCGTGCGATTGTACGAGAATCTTTCGGGGCCCATACCCCAGAAGATGGGGTTCCAGTCGAATATGAGCGCGTCGGGTGCGTCGTACTTGTCGTCGTTGAACAGCATGCCGTGTAACGCCACCATGAGAAGCAGATGCCCGGAATACTTCGCCCCACAATCATCAGTTCGAGCGTCCTGATTTTCGGCGAGCAGGAGACATACCATAATATTTTCCCGCACAATCGGGTTGGCACATGGCTTCCTGAGCTCTTCGATGTCGGGGTCGGTCATGCGTCCGCTTTGGCTCGTCATATACCAGTACGCCCACACGTCCTTCTTCAGCATCTTGGCAATGAGGTTCTCAAACAAGGGCTTGAAGACGGAGCGCAACGCCGGCAGACGGTGGTAATGCGCGGCGCCCGCAGCGTATGCCATCGTCGAGAGCTGGTACCGCAACGCGTCGAGCCATTCTTGGCCAGGGGCTTGTGTGCCCATGTGTGGCCATTCGGCGTTCGGACAGGTCGATAGATTGTGAAAGTGGCGGAGGTGCCCGGCCTGGGAGAGAGAGAGCTTCTGCGAGTTGTGCAGCAGACCGGGGGGAAGGGTCTTGGGCCAACTTGGACTTTCTGACTCTGAGGTGGTGGTGGTAGTTTTCGTGGCCATAATCAAGCTCTGGACCTGTCGTTATGAATGGGGAAATCGCTTCCCGACCGTACTGACCTTACAGTTCGCGTTCTTGGAATCGTGCGTACATATGGGCCCCAACTTGTAGGTCTGTTTGTGGGACACTTGCTAGATGACAATATCAATTAGTGTCAGCCTCCGACGAAGCGTCAGCACCATTAGTCACGCGGTCAAGCCTGACTTCGACTTGACACTGTCATCTCACTGGCCAATCTGAATCTCGGACTTGCACTCTTTCCTGAAGCCTCCTTCCAATACGATGTCTGGGGAGAACGATCTATTGGATCCTACCACATTCGTCTCTCCCTCGTTGACAGAATGCACCCTTGTCACGATTGAATTCTGTGATAGAGTGCGTAGACCGCCGTGCCGGTTTTATACACACCTGAGGGCTGTGACGAACAGTGCCGCTGGCTTCACCGCGCCTCTTGGGTCCAGACGGAATTGTTCTTGACCTTCCCCCCGCCGATCATCGAATGCATTGCCCTCCTGCCTCGAAACTCCGAGGAGACCGCCGGGAGATTTCGCGTCTGGGTGACAAGCACGGGTGTAGCGCCTCAGTTGGCGTGGGACAGAAAAATCGAGGGAGGCTTCCCAGAGCTGAAGGTGCTAGTGAGTATGGCACGTTCGCTCGGGTCGTTCGTCTAACGAAAAGGCCCGACTAGAAACAAAGAATACGCGACATCCTCCAGCCGGGAAAAAGTCTAGGGCATTCTGACAAGCAAGCTTGAGAAAAATTCGCGATCCTTGACGTTCTCCGCTGAATGCAAAATAAACCAATACTGATTTTCTAGGTAATCGAGCAACAGCGAGCAACTAGCGGTGTCGTGTACATTGTAGTCGACCATGAAGATCCGGATGTCCAATGAATGAAGTTGATGCAATAATAAATCAAGATGCGTATGTACACGTTGTCCGTGAGTGGATCGAGAAAACGTTCATTTCATGCGCAGGTGACGGACGCGGATCTCTGAAGTACACGTTAGCCCTAAGCGGTTTCTGTCCAGATGCATCACTTGCCGGACGTGCAAAGGTCCAACAGACACAGCTGAGCCAAACGCGCGAGTACGCAACCTCCATGTATACGAACATGTAGTGCCACTTGCGGCGGAACATCTCGAGCTTGTATGGATCTTTCAGTTCGGGATACCGCTGCTGAAGCGAGTCGATCAAATCCGCAGTCCAGTTGTCAGTGAGACGGCTGTGAAGAACAAGGTAAGCACGCCTGAAACGAACGCATTCGCATGGAGCGTACCGTCCCCACTCGCGCAGGCATCGCGGGTAATCTGCATGGGGTTTCAGTCAATGAGATACACGATGAAGACGTTCACTCGCGTGTGCCAAAGTCTTCGATGCTATCAATGCAGAAGCGGCCGCGCAGCACTTTCTGGAAGTCTTGTGCAAGGGAAAGAGCACTGGGCAACACAGTGTGAGGCCAGTGGAATTTCCGGATAAAATCTTGTCCTCTGCGTGTCATTTAGCCACCGTTCGATGAACAATAATATGTCACCCAACTGATAGCGTGTGCGAGTCTTCTCGGGGTATGTTGTGGCGGTAAGTACGACAGCGGCCTCCTTGCTTTTCAGAGCCCAGTCAATCTTTGCGATGTAAGTCGGCATGTATTCGATTCCAACGGCCTGCGTTCTCGTGAGTGCCCTGAACATTTGTGAAAATTTACACATACCTCTAACATTTCTAAAGAAACACATGCATCAAAAGCGCCTTTGAAATGTGGGGGCATGTCTCGGTAGTCCATGAGATGGACACGGATTTGGGATGAGAATCCCGCCTCTTTGATGCGAAGCTCAGCCAATTGCTTCTGTTCTACGGACAAGGTCAATGTATCAACGGTGCATCCCATCTCTGCGGCCTATCGAACGTTCGGAAGCGAAATATACAATAAATTCGAACACACTCACAGCAATGGCCACGCTTCCCCAACCGCTCCCAATTTCCAAGAGGCGCCCTCCAGACTTGAGTCGTGCCTTGCGGAGAATATAATTGATTTTTGTCACTTGAGCGGCTTCCAGATCACCCGGTTTACGATGGCCTTCGAGGTCGCCGCGGACACCTCCTTCGTTATCCGACCAGATTGGGCATGAATATTGCATTTCTTTGCTCAAGAACGCCTGTATGCATATTGAGTATTCATTCGCTGACGGGGAAAGCGCAGCACGAACCTGGTAGAGATCGTTAGAGGCGTCGTAGCCGGCAACCTGTGGACGTTCGGTCAGGAGGGAAACCTTGGATGCTTGTAAAATAGATGCGAACATTTGCTATAGACTTTGAATGAGAATGGCTGAAATAATGGATGACTACGCTGACGGCGGTGAAAATTCTATAGGACAACGTTGTGACCGCGTCGATGGAATTATCGATGTAGAGCTAGAGTCGCGTGAGTTTGGCACACGAAAATACAGATAGAAGAATTCACATCAAGAACATCTTTCAAGAGGGGCGAATCGCACTCTCCGGCCATGTACGCCTCGGAAACTTCCAAAAATGAGACTCGCTGCAAAATCTCAATACTGAATCAACTTACAGCCTAGATCGTTCGAAAAGTAAACTCGCAACCAGAAACGGTCGTCGTTTACGCGAAGCACGGCTCGGCGACTCGCGGAGTCATGTCTTCCGAGCTTGTAAACGCGGCCTGACTGGTCGGTGATTTCGAGGTGCCCCTCCCTTATGGCCTTGTTCAAGGCAGCAAGCACCACCTGTTTGGCTGCGCAGATATCAGGGATTTTCCCGAAGCGGCAGGGGGAAATGGCACAATGTGAGACGAGTCTCTTCTTGAAGGGCGAGGTTGGCTTTGAAAGAGTCGGGACAGGAAGAGTGGCGTATGCTGAATAACTCATCGCGACCCTTCGAGGTTGGGTCGTGATGGTTGAGCGCGCTAGCCGCTGCGACAGCCCTTTATCCTTCAGCATGTCGGAAGGCAGTGCATGAGTCAGAGGAGGCTCGGAGCTAGACAGACATAGTTAAACGATGGTCTTCCACGGCATGATATGAAGGACAGCCTGGGCAAAGTTCAAGGCGGCCCGACGACAATCAATCACGAGTGGAACAAAGCGCTGTACTGGAATCCGTCCGCCATGGAAGTCCTGTGGATGATCAGGGATGGAAGCTGGACGTGCGCACGTTTTGATTCTTGGGCGCCAAACTACGCGGTTGCCGGTTGAGAACCTCTCCATTTCTAAATCAGGCCATGTTTTGATCTGACTAGGTCACTTCCAGCCGCGGATCTTGAGACATTCTCCTCCAGCGTCGATCAGGCTCACTTTGTCAACAATCCATCTTTTACACTGCCAGTATCGTTAACACCCAACAGACAGGGCGGCGTCTGCTAGTCGCCGTTGCGATCGTCGGTGTTCAAAGTTGCTCAAAATCACAAAACTTCACTGCCAGGCTGGCCAGCGGCGTTTCCAGATCTCGACTCGGGCAAGTTTTCTCATGTATCGGAGATAACGCCCCATCTACTTCGTTGTACCTCGCTGCACGCCCAGACGTCCGGGTTCGGCTCAGGTTCGGCTGCCGTTTTACTGCGACCATTTTCCCCACATCTTCCTATCTTTTTTTTTCAGCGTCCGTTGTTGACCGTCGAGTGAGCCCTCAGCGCGCGCTCCCTACTTACTGCCGTAGTTTGGAATATCCCAATTTCTCGCCGCTGTCACCGACTGGGTTCGTATCCGGGTGCAAACTACCATTCTGGCAAACTATCTCACACGAATCTCGTGCTCCGTCATCGATTTCTTCTTTCTTCACTTGCAATACTCATGTAAAGAAGGGCGCCCGAATCTCACCCCGCAGTGGAAGGCTGTATCCTGTATCCCCCGTTTTGGGTGATCTGTTCTTCAAGTATGATCTTCCGTTATATCCTCCCATCATGATGAAATTCCGCCGCTGCCGTTGTATAAACCGAAATGCCGCTTTATAGACGGAGACCATCCTTCAGACGCAGGCGCCTTGCTCTTCATTCCTCTCATTCCTTCCTTCATTCATGGCCACTCCTCCTTCACCTGCTGACGTCCTTCAGGTCGAAGTAACCCTTTTCAACACGTTCTCTTTCTTGGGAGTCTTCACCCTCCTTTTGGTCATCGGGACGGCCTATTTTTCTTCCACTGTGCACCGAAGCGGGCTATGGTTCAGACACATGATTGCATGGATTGTATATTCTGTTTCTTATCTCCTCCTGCTCGGTCGCCAGGTGGGATCGGCTCCCCCGTTCGGTTTATGCATGGTACAAGCCGCCCTCATCTATGCGGCCCCGACCTTGTATGATTCCATTTGGCTGGCCACAAGGATTCATTTACCAGCAAACCTAGGCCTACCCTCAGCGCTCTTTGCTTCGTGATTGATGTAAGTCTGCCTGTCTATATATTCACGAGTGAACGGAAACCAAGACACTTTCTAAGCTCTACATCGGCCTTTCTGCCGCAGTTCATCGGAAAAGAAAAATCCGCCCAGCATTGGCCAAATTTGTCAGTTTTCATACTAAGTTTCAGCGGCGGCATTGTAATAACGGCACACCTCTAGCTCCTGGTTTTTCCGCAACTGGTCTTTACCGCAGTGATTCTCGAAGTCCTCTTGGTAATCCATGAAGGTCCACACCTACTATCCATGCCTGACCGAGTTATTCTGTCTTCCAGTTCATCCAGGACGCTGGAGTCGTCGCTCGGAATCCAAACCATTTATATTGCCATATCACTGCGCCAACACCGTGAGTGAGGTCGTCGAGTGTCAATATAATACTCAACGCCTAGTCATCTTCAACTCCCAGGTCCGTAATCAGCGCTGGCATTGTTATTGGCACAGGAGTGATCATTTTCCCTCTCGAGAGTAAGGATTCAATCTTCTCAAATTCTACATCACTTACTCTATCCCAGTCTGGATTGGGATTGTCTTGTGTCGCAACTGGGTTGCCTTTCGAAACTCTCCCGAGATGGGGATCGACCCGCAGGTGTCGCTGACAATGTTCATACGAGTCGCCTTGTTCACGGTGATCTCTATGACTGGTGTCGGGTAAGATACAACAATCCACAGCCGCCCTTGCGATTAACCCATGTGTTTACAGGTTGAGCTCGTTTGCGCTTGTATCGCCCAGTTCAAATCCTTACTGGAGCTTGGTGTTGCCCACTGGTCGGTCGGTTCGAATCAAACACTGGACGCCGCTAACATATCTTCAGTGCCCATCATTGCTGCAATTACTTTCGGCAGTCAAGAGGTAACCAGCTCGTCCGTTTCATTTTGTTGTCGTTTCTTACACGCGCACTCAGGACATCATGAAAGCGTTGGTATTTTGGCGGGAATCCGGACCTGCTCCCGCCCCTACCTCCGCTACTTCGGGTTCAACATCGGACTTGGCAAAATCCTTTGACAATGTACTAGTCTAATTTAGGCGCGATACGGCGAATCTTGGAGCTCAGATCTCCGCTGTTTTCGTTTGTCTTGTATATCGGGTCCAATGTGATTGCTTTGGGTCTCATTCAGTCGGAAATTCCGTCCGCCAACTTATGTAAGGTTCGAGTTGAACCTGTCCCATGCGAAATCATCCAAGAGACGGCTGTCTGTCTGTTCGAGCAGCGCATATCTCATCATCTGTCGCAGGACGAACACAAATTATAGCGATAGGTCCGTCTGTTGTACATCGTCAAGGGTACAGGGGCAGAAACAGATGAGTCACTTATATTGTTAATAGCTAGCTATATGATATTATTTGACTGTTGCGTCAACTGCACAACCAAACTGCCTTAGTTGAAGTGTATCGTGGTATCCGCCAAGACGCTCTGACTTCGACAGCAGAGGACATGAGCTCCCGTAATCCGCCGTTCCATAATTTCGCGCGACATGATGAACGAAAATGACTGTCGGAGCGTAACACAAGATTTAACAAGTAACATGCACAGAGCTGGCATCTGGCTATTTCGCGAAACATGGGTCAATGATGTTCCCCTATGTCGACTAGGCAGTAATAAATACCATAAGGCCGGAAAGGTCGTCGCCCGTGTGCCAATCGATCCCGCCGCCCTTGGTTTTGCTTCGAAATTTGCCAGTGTTCGGAACATGCTAGTGAGGCACGGGGCATTGATCCGTTCGAAACATTGCAGCCTCTAAGATCGCCAACTGCTCGGAAATAAGCACATTTAGTGTTCTCGAAATCGACAGCGATCACCTTATCCTTGAGTTGCATCGTGAGCACAATCACTTTGCGTAGTTTTTGTGGAGAATTTGTGGTAGACCATATCCTTGTTGGTCAACAATCAGCATTGGAGCTGAACTTCTCCTTCTGTTTTTTTCCAATCTGGTCTGATATATGCATCACCTAAACCTCTTTTTGCTTCCAAACAGTGGATTTTTCCCCGGTCTCGTGGTGGCCAGCCTCCATTGTCGCTCATCAGAACAACGAGGGTTTGGGAACACATCGCGGTGTATCCCGAGCGACAATGAAACCTGAACCCGTACCCACGAGACCGAAGAATACCGCACATGGGAAGTAAAAGCAGACTAGGTGATGCATACATCGGATCCAAGTTGGAAAACGACACAAGGGAAAAGGCAGTTCTATGGAGATTGAGGACCAGTCTGGATAGGCGGTACCACGGTAGAGTTGCGAGTGTGCGAGACAAGGATGCCGGCTCAAGAACGCCATAGAACGATATGAGGTCGAAGGCTGGGACATGGAATCGTGAGAGAACGCTTCGCCGTCAAGGGTTTATAACATACCTGTCGACTGTGACACCCACAAAATTATGATTGTCCAGATCTTTGCGGAACACCGACGGAGCTGATCAGCTTCTCGAGGATAGCGCTCAACGACGACATCGGGGGAAAGCGGCTGTATAGAACCTATCTATACGTATTTTTCGAAGTGAACAGTGTCGGGTACAAACCTTGAGACAGGCAAACCCGAGGCTTGAGCGAGGTGGGAAATCGAGATGGATATCACCGTAAAGCAAGCACGCCGATTATACAAGGATAGTTGTCGAAGCAAGCAGTGCTTCTAGTTCCACCGCGCGGATCTGAGCTATCTCGAGCCGGCGAGCTCGGATTTGTGTTCCAGCGTGCTTCTTGGACCCACAATATCAGGCAATATCATGATTGTTACTTCGGGGGAGGATCTTCAGCGCCAGCGACAACATTTGGAGTGTAGGGCTGTGTCGTCCATTCAGCCATCTATCAGAACGGATCGTGATCGGACAGTTCGGCCAACGAGAAGATTTGAGAGAGCCTCCGAGAGCCTCCGGACCTTGATCAGAGCCAGTCGCGGGCGTACTTGTATCAGAGTTTACGTAGAGCTATCCACGCGCTTGCAAAGTCTTTTGGGGAACAGGTTTGACGCCACGGTATTATCAGAATAGCATGAAATGATGGTTGGTGGCGGCGTTACATGCATTGTTCCGAATTCGCAACGGATGGCACAACGAGACGGCAAGGCACTGACACCCTCGTTTTGTACCATTCTGGGGAAAGCTCTATCTTGTGCGCGACCCAACCTGCAGCCTGAGTCGTAGTATCTGAGCCGGTCAAATCGTAATGCTCCGATAGATAGCCCGGGCTCTGCGACTGAACTATTTCCCTTTGCCATTTGAGAGCGTGTGCCGATTTGTACTGCGGGACGTTCGGTGCCAATGGTTCAGTCTGGGATAGCCACCCCAGTCATTTCTGACCTTCAGAATGAGCGCCCCAGTAAGGTTCAAGTGAGCCTTAGCTTGCTGTCCAAGCATTCGCGAGTCGGTCGGACGCAAGCGGATCAATACATAAGCGATAAGTGATCCAGCATTCTTCTTACATAAGCAGACGTTTAAACCACAAAATCAAACACAAATTCAGCTTTGATTCAGCTTTCATTTCTTTCGTAAAAGGTCGTTTACATGGTCTACGAGTCTTGCAGCAAGAGATAAAGGCCGTACTGCAGCTGGACCCCAGTCACGATGTAGGACGACCGTACTAGGGCTGCCGCCCGTGACCGTGTCCACGGTTCGACGGCACCCGTGCCACGGGTGCCGTGCCCGTCCCGTTGAAGATTCTTTGGCGTCCTCCACGGTACGGTCACGGCACGGCTTCTGCTGCCCACGGGCCGTGAAAAACGGCCGTCACGGCCGTGGCACGGGTTAGTTTTTCTCGGGCTCAGGTGAGCTAGATTCCAGCAGTAAGAAGTCAGATATACCTGCAGATGTTATCAGGATGCCATATTCTGAGTCAAAAGCATTTCTTTGCCCGGTTCGACTAAAATTGAACGCAATATTGGTACCGTCGGCATTTACCGGCATTGATGGCCGCTACTGATGGACACCGGATGTTCGTTCATGGCGGGGTTTGGAGCAGAGAACTGCCCACAATATCATTTAGATGTGTTTCCTGTGTGTTTGGACATTGGAGAAGGCCACCGACATCGTTTCCGGGTCGTTTCAACTGTGCCTATGCTTTTTTTGTGAGCGTCAGAATACAGTTTGTCGCCGTGCGAGCTTTCTAACCAGGTCCCAACGTGGAGGAGCTGAATTTACCATGGCGCGCCGTTTATTTGGAGCTATAAAATACTGTGATACGAGACTTTCCTAGCCGTGCACCCGTCACGGCCGTGCCGTAGACCGTGCCGTGCCGTTGACAATTTTTTGGCCACCTCCACGGCCGTGAAATCGACGGCCCGTGCCGTGGTTAGCCCGTCGAAAGCACGGCCGTGCCCGTCACGGGCACGGGTGGCAGCCCTAGACCGTACGCCTCTTGATTTAACAGCAAGTATTAAACAGTGTGGGGGATCTCAACTCCAAAACTCGGAGGACCCATTGAAGACCCGCCTAAACTACGTCTTTTGCCGATTTCGTCGGAGGGGCTGGAGCAGGTTCGGGTTCCCTCCAAAATACCAAAGATTTCATTATGTCCTAGTTGCGAGCATTAGATACAACGAGCGAGACGGACGAACTCGTCACCTCCTGACTCCCGAAAGTGATAGCGGCAAGAATGGGAACTGAAGATAATTGAGAGGTCAAATTCAGATAGTTTAGTGGATGCAACGGACCTGCGGGTAACACTAAGCTCCAGTAAGGATTGGAATCCCGCGACACAATTTTGAATGAGCTCAACCTGGAATAATGGAGGTGATAAATGTTAGAGGACGCCGCGAATTGATGTTGCATCTTACCCGACACCAGTCATGGACACGATTGTGAACAACCCGACGCGCACGAACATCGATAACGACACTTGTGGATTGGTTTGGGGGGAATGTCGAAAGGCAGCCCAATTGCGGCACAACACGATTCCGATCCAGACTGATTCAATGAAGTAGTAGTAGGCCATGGAGCTTGCAAGGAGAAATGAATCGTTACTTTCGAGGGGGATAATGACCAGGCCTGTGGCAATAACGATGCAGGCACTGATCAGGGACCTAGACGTTGAAGGTGAGCATGGTCGCCGGTGTGCCTCATATTCAATGGCCTCACGGTGTGTGTGCCGTGACATGGCAATAAAGGTGACTTGGATCCCGAGCGACAATTTCAGGGTCTTGAATAAACTAAAACCGAGATAAAAACTTGGGACAGTGGCCAAGAACCTCGCTTCAGATAATTACCAAGAGAACTTCGAGTATCACTGCGATAAAGACAAGTTGCGGAAAAGCCAGCAGCTAGGGTTATGCAATTATTACACTTCAGCTCTTGAAACCACAACGGATGACTCACAAAATTGGCCAACACCGGGCGGATTTTTTTCTTCTCGCGATGGACTGCGGCAGAAAGACCGATGTAAAGCTGAATGAACCGTCTTTGTTGTTTCCGTAAACTTATATACAAAGACGTACATCGATCGAGAAGCATAGAGCGCTAAGCGTGGGCCTAGATATGAGTGAATGAATGCCCGTGATCAGCCAAGGAGAGAACATACAAAGTCGGGGCTGCATAGATGAGGGCGGCTTGAACGATGCATAAACCGAGAGGCGGAGCCGGTCCCAACTGCCGACCAAGCAGGAGGAGATAAGAAGCAGAATATATAATCCATGCAATCATGTGTCTGAACCAGAGCCCGCTTCGGTGCACAGAGGAAGAAAAATGGGCAGTCCCGATGACTACAGTGAGGAAGAAGACACCCAAGAAAGAGAAAGAGTTGAAAAGGGTCACTTCATCCTGAAGGACGTCGACGTCGACAGGAAACACAGTGGCCATAAACGAAGAAAATGAACAAAAGGGATGATGAAGAAGAAGAAAAGAAAGACGGCGCCTGCGTCTGAATGGCCCCGTCCGCAAGACGGCGTTTTGGTTTATAACTAGAGCAGCGGCGATGATTGCATCAGGATGGAGCGGAGCAGTATTCAACGCCGTTCAACGGTGAGATCAAGGGATGCGGGAGTCGTGGAAGCACGCGTTACTCGACCATCAACCCCGAAAAAAATAGGCGAAGCTGGAGGCGGTCCGCGGGACAGAAAATTTGGATAGGCCGTCGCGCTCCGACCCACGGCGATCAACTAGTAGCACTCTTCCGCGTCGACTACCGCCGGGTTCCAAGCAACACCGACTGCGATGAGGCACAGCGCCACTGATCTGATGCGTCGCGATGTTCGAAATTTGCTCGTGGGCGGCATTTGGCGGCGACTTGCAAATGTAGTAAGGAATTACAAGAAATGGATATGCTGAAAGTCGATATCAAGGCCTTGCCGTGAGATAGGGTAACTTAGTTCTGGCTGGTGTCCAGCCTGTAATCATTGGGCGGAAGAATCGAGAGGATTGATAGAGGGAATTCATCATTCTGGAGTCGACGAGGCGTTGGAGTCCGTCGTATGGGGTATTCTGGGACAATCCACACGCCTTGTTATGTTGCGCCGGTTGCGCACCGGCGAATTCCGTAACAGCAGACATACAGTCGACTGTCCAGCGCTGTTCCTCGAGAGCACGATTACGACGGTCAGCAGGACATGCATGCGTTTCAGGCCGGCATCCTCTTTGATGAGTCGTTTGAACACGGAATTGGGGAGAATTGGGCGGCGTACCAGAGAGGTTACGATCGCGATGATGGAATCGGTAATGTTGCGCAGCCTCTTCGGTGAAGCGTGTTTTCCTCGCTGGGTCCTCGCGCTGATCTGAGATTTCGTATTACCCCGCGCATCCAGAAAGTACACAGGTTAACCGTCAAGATGGCAAGAGCTCATCTGCCAATAGTACCTCCCAATGCGTAGCAAGTTGAAGGTGATCAAGGTCAAAGCCGTTTATCTGTTTATAACACTGCCACTCAGCTGCTCCGAGAGTCCGAGTCCTCAGCGTTGCCTCAGTGCTTGCTCAGTGCCCTTTGGCCCCGGGCCTAGCAGACGACACTTGCTGGGCGATCCTGTGTGTTCTTAACTATTTGACTCCCGCAAGGAAAACTTTGGGAGCCGAAGCAGACGACCTCGGTTTGAGAAGAACTCTGCGCCAATCCATTGGCCATGCAAGCGGCATGGACCATGGTAGTTCAGAAGGTACTTAGTACTAATAGGGAGTATATCGGTATTTGGCTAAGGTATCTGATGATTTGGCTCTAGTTGGCTGCAGCCTCCCTGCTTGACTCCTCCTCGTACTTCAAATCGGTGTATGGCGTCCACGTCTCACCCTGACCTCCGTCTGCTTCTCAGCAAACTAAAGAACATATATGACGCGCTCCTGCACTTCAAACCACTCGCTGGAGTCCCCCCAATCCTTGATTCGTCTGTCGACGCGGACCCAAACGACGACGGGCAGTGGTTGCGCCACGAAAACATCCCAGGCGTAAAAAAGCTGCGCGAGTCCATCAAGTACGACGTCGATATCTTGGAAAAGGCTTGATCGGTCTCTCTGCGTTTATACGCCCGTGCTTATGTTGCGGAAGGACAGTAGTTTCTTTCCGATCCTGCGTCGGAGCATGAACAGCCAATATCAACTCATGCACCGTATCTGGTCGAGGTCTACAATGAGATTCTGCTCGCCGCGCCGCCCATAGTCTCTGTCTTCAAATTTCTCCAGCTTACTCCTTCGGACGGGCCAGATCGGCGCGAGCGCAAGGGACGGCGGCCGCCCTCGACCAAGGTGGATGTCGTTGCAGATAATGGTCGGCGGTGGATTCGAATAAACACGTGAGTGTGTCCTTTTTTTTTTCTCTTTTCCCTCTTTGTAGCACTTTGTCGACCGATCTCGCCCTGGACCGTTGAACTTGGTCCAGAAATCAGCGGTCGCGCGAGGGGGAGGACACTTGGCCCCCAGGCAACGTGCTCCACAGTCTCGGAGTCTGCCAATTTTTTGCGGTCGATTATATTCATCCATGTCCTTATACATATCTTGACCATTTTCCACAGGATCAAAAACGCCGGCATACTTGCTGAATTCCGCGAGATCGACTCCTACCTGACCGACTCCGAGTCCGACTCTGACGACCCGGATTACAGGCCAAGCCTCGCCCAAACCGAATTCGACAACTCCATCCTGCAAATGGGACGCGTCCTAATCGATGCCGCCAAGGCCAACCCGATCCAGGGCGTAGCAGGCCCCGAAATTCCTCGCGTCACCCTGCGCCTCACCCGCCTAGACGTCTCCCCGATTCGCGCCAACGGCGAACCCAACGACCCGCGGATAGCCCAGACCGTCCAATGTCTGCGCGACATGGGCCTCGACGTCGAGCTGGGCGAACGGCCCGACAGTGACATTCCAATACCAATGCCCAAGGCGCCGGACCCGCCTGCGGTCGCGCTCCAGCCCACGCGCCAGATCAACCTCGATCTCTCGGTTCTCGTGGCGCTCGCGTCGGATCTCACCCACGCCCCGCTGCCGGCCTCGGTCGAGGAAGCCACCGCTCGATTTCTTCCGCCACAGCGCTACCGCGAGTGGAAGCCCCAGGACCGGCTAGCCGCGGACCCTCCCGAAACTCTGGGCGGCATCTCGCAGGACATCGCCAAGCACAGCCGCGCACTCACGACCCACATCTTGCAGGAAATGGGCAAGGGGCTGCTGCAGGAGATCCACGACAAGCTCCCCGCCGGCCCCATCGAGTTCTGGACGAGCGAGGAGGCGCGCGACCGCTGCATGCGGATCGTCACCCGGATCGGCGGCGAGCGCGAGGTGCGCAGAGCCGAGGCGCTGTTCCCGCCAGATACGATGTCGACGGCGGAGGCGGAGGCGCTCTTTTGGCAGGACTCGCGCTATCCCGCGAATTTCATTCCGTTACTCCCGATTAGACTGTACCCTGCGCCGACCGACCCGCCAGTCGAGGGCGCCCCGCAGCCGCACTCGCGGTTCTTCCGCTCCATGACGAAGGTCTGCCGCGACTTCTTGGCAGTGGATGCAGCCGCCTCGAACGGCCGAAATCATCCCCCGCCCGAGGGTGAGCTTGGGGACGGAGACGCCGAAGAGAAGACTCAGACGGCGACCAAGACTCACTCGCGGCTGTCTCCGCATGCGGTCAAGAGCATGATGCGCGGTGCCGAGTTGGGCTGGACGACACTCACCACGACCAAGTCGAGCGTCAAGGCGCTGCTGCGAGAGATCAAGGCTGCACGCCTTGCAGGCCGGCTCGTAGAAGAAGAAGAAGAGCAGCCGCAGACCGGGCACGAAGCGGCGGCTGCGATTTGGATCGTCGACCCGAGAAACTTGCAGTGCTTCATTTGACGACTCCGCACTAAAGTACTTGGTATTGGAACTGCTTGTAGATGTACGTGCATCTAATCTGTGCAAACTAGACTTGTATTTTTCTTGATTTCTCCCCGCATATGTCGCCGCTAGCATCTACATCGTACAAGAAGTCGTGTTGTATTGAGATATACATCGCTCGCGTTCCCTCAAGCCCACATGGCTTTGAATTTCTCGTCAAAGTCTCGCAGCGCCCCGCTGGCAACGGTATACAACTTCCAGTCTCTATCTTGCACCCCCGGGGGCCGCTGGAATCCCGGTCCAGCGTCGTCTTCTGTCTCGTACTCTTCCTCCATCTCCGCAGGGTCATGAGATTCCGGCTCGGCAATGTCTGCGTTCCCCGAAGCTGCCATCAACAGCTGTTTAAGCGAGTTCTGGATAACCGCCAGCGTCAACGAGAAATCCTTCAGGAGATACCAGACGTCGCCGCGTCGGATGCCGTTCGCATTGGCTAGGGCGGAAACCTGGCCGTGGAGGTAGAAATCCAGCAAGTAGGCGTTCAGCACATGCCCGCCGCCTTTCGAGGACGCCGCCAAGTGCTTCAAAGACGGGATGGCGTTGTTGTTTAGATGCAGGCCGTTTCTGGCGGAGCGAGTTAATTCTTCTACGCTGCTGAATCGGTCCGTATGACCAGAATTGGCCACGAATGGGGAGCGGGCAACAACGTGAACGGCCGCCTTTTGAAGCTCGGTGCGGAAAACGGACGGGTCATGCGGGTCGATACGGGGATACGGGATTTTGCTCAGTGGGAGCACGTTATCCGAGTCGACCTCGAGCTGCGCGGCACAAGCGAGAGCGTAGCCTGTGAAAGTCTCGAGGATTTTTTGGTCCTGATACTCGAAAACTTCGCGAACGGCCTTGGGCAAGTCCGGAAGCACGACCATGGAAGGGGATTTCTTGGCCAGAGCTAAGTTCTTCTCGCTCGCATACACTCGGGAGATATACCGGCGGCCAAAGAGATGCGCCATGACGAGGATGAAATCTCTTTTTGCAGAGATTATACTATCCTGGTCGCAGATATCGTGTAAAGCGCCGCTTTTCAGAAGAGCGACTAACGCGAAGTTGCTTGGTTCCATATACTGGCGATTATAGTCAGTTTGGCGTACGGAAATTGAAGAACAAATTAAAGACCCACGTAGAGGTGTGCTGCCAAGCTGAAGAGATTCATCGGCGTTCCGGTCTTATCCAAGAGGCCCGCACGGCGCAAATACTCTACGCTGAATCTCATATGATGCTGGACCTGCGCGCGACCGATATCTGAAACAAAACTGATTCTAGGAAGCTCCAAAATGCTTTTCACGGCTGCTACAGTCGTTTCAGCGTTGTTGGACCCAGTCACAAGATTCATCAATCGGAGCGAAAGCGTCGATGTGAGCGGGAAGTTTCCGCCGAGTGGTGGTAATTTGGATAGAACCAGGCGCTGAACTCGCTCCATGGGTAAGCCGTAGAATACGACATTGCCGAGGAGGTCAAAGCCTCGTCTTCCGGCTCTGCCCGAGCATTGGCGATACTTGAGTAAAATGTCAGTACTCGCGCAATTGCTGTGAAGCAGTCGAACTCGCCATCAGCGCTGTAAGATATGGAGAATCTCCACAAAAAACGGCTGTTTTGGCCGGCGCATTTATCCCCATCGCCAATGTACCTACGTTCGTGCCGATTAGAAGGAGGGCCAAAAGAGTGCTCAGTCGCACCTGTAGCGATCATGACCCGTATAAATCCCTGTCGGAACAAGCTACAAGTTGTTCATGAGTCTCAACTCAGATTATTCGCAGCGTACACATTGTACGAACCTTTCAACCACACTCCTGTATTTCTTGTTCATCCCGGCGTGGTGAATTCCAATACCTCTCTCCAAGGCATCCAAGGCCCAATCCTGGGTGCTAGACCATCTGCGGATGTCGTGAATGTGCTCCGCAAGGTCCGACTTCGAATGAGCCGCCGTGCCGGCAAACGAGAATTCAGGTGAGGGCTCATCGGGGTCAAAAGAGCTCTCCCACGAATGCTGTTGCCCTCCACTTTCCAACGGGTCGTCGTCTTCCTGCTTTCGCTGTTTGGCCACTTTTGCCATCGCCCGTTCACGCTCCTTCGCTCGTCTCGTCCACAGTTCCCACTGCTGCACCTTTTGTTTCCACTTCGGATCCTGCTCGCGCCAGGTATTTTCCGCTGTTTCGAGGGTTGAAAGAAGCTCTTGCACCAAGATGTCGCAATCTGTGCGATCAAAACTGAACAGTATTGCAGGCTGGATAAGTGATAAATTTCATGTTCCATAACTCGTATATTCAGGCTTACGAGTTCATTTTTTGCGTGGAGGTCCGACAAAAGACAGATCAGATTCTTCTTGTAACTCTCGCGAGCAGGAGTTTGATTGGGGTCTTGGAGTGAACTAATTTTTTGGTCTTGCAAGTCGCGTATGATACTGAACGCTGCGCCTCCGTCGTTCCCGACCTGCGTTTCCATAAGAGGGATTAATTCCGCCTTCAAGGTATTTTCATAACGGATTATATCTTTCTGAACGAGAAGCTTTTCCGACTTGAAGAAAGCTTCGGGGTTAAGAGCATCCTGGCGACCGGGTGCATGCTTTGTGATTGCCCGATACAGAGTTAAAGTGTCCGATGCTTCCAACGCGAGGTCGGCGGGAATCGAACGAACCCCGAATGACATCAGCGAGATGGGGTGAAGAAACCGAGTCCGCCCAGTGTCTTGGTGGACAGATAGGCCGTTGAATTTGGGCGAAGAAGACTTGTCGTCCATGATGTAGAAGAACTTCCGCAGGTGAGAATAGCGGTGCGGGTGTTCGATGACCCGGTATTTGAAGCCGTGCGCATGCTGAACGGACTCGAGCCATCGGCTAAAGTCCTGAGGCGATCCAACCGTCGCAGAAAGACCGCTCCAGAGAGGAAAAAGTTAGGTGGGAAGCGTATCTAGGATAATGCTGCGCCGCACATGATAGGGCAGGGAGCCATCAAGATAATTTGCTCCCAGACGAAGCCTCCTTCTTGTTGCCCTATCGAATGAATTTCGTCCAGAATTATTCTTCAAACCCGCCAGATTAACTGAGATTATGCCATCACTGAAGGAAATGACTGACGATTTCAATCGCGGTGTCCATACGCGGGCAAGGGGTGGTGAAAGAAGCAGTGTCTTGGGGATAGTATTAAGTAGATATAATAAGTTGAAAAGGGGGCGTTTCAAGATGCCTACCGCCAAAATTTCTGGGACTGTGACTAGAATTTGACACTTCAAAGGGTCGTTGATCCGATAATCCCGTGTATGTATAGCCCAAAGCGATTCTGGGTATCAGAAAGTGAGAATCACAACCGAGGTAAGAAACAATTCAAACACAAACTTCCGGTGAGATTCTTTTGGAACCGGGCGTAAATCTCCGCGGCGATTTGGGTGACCAAGGCTTTCGTAGGAGCGACGTAGACCAGTATACCGTCGTCGGAGTCCCGCAGGATTTTCTCCATCGAGTAATATGAGATGAATGTTTTACCGGCACTCGTCGGAGCTGTTCGAAGTTTAGTTCGCGAAGTGGATTTTATTGGAAAACCAACCGATGACTAGAACCGAAAAGTTTTTGTCGACACAATCCAAAACTTCTCTCTGCCATGCATCAGGTTCAAACGAAACCCTAGGGTCATGAGCACTATCCATGCTACGATCCATAAACTCGCCAAAAAGACGAAGCTGCCAGACAACCGGATGCTCGGTTATACACATGAAGCTATGACGAGGTTGTTTAGAGGTCTTCTTCAGCAGCTTCTCGAACTCGAAAGTGAGTTGTTTGTCAGGGAGATTTGCTGAGCCGGAAAGAAGGGCTGACGAATAAGCACCAAAGCCGATCGATGCGAGAACAACCTCTATGATGTCGGCCGCAGAGGGTGTCAACGCCTTTCGATCGCAGATAGCCTTCACTTGCTTCATGATAGCAAGAGTAAATTTGTCACGAATGGGGGCAGACTCCCGCTCAGAACTTGCGATCCATTCCTGTAAAGTTAAATGGAGCGAGTACAATCGCATCTCCAGGCCTATCACAGGCTCGTCGGACCGCTTGTTTCGATACATCGACTGGATCTTTTCTGCCTTCTGGTTGGTGCTGAATCGGGACATAGCATCCAGCTGCTCCCGCCACCATTTGTGAGAAACATCCTCCTGCGAAGAAGCTTTGTCCTGCTTGATTTTTTCCCGGAGTTTCTGCGTGGAGGTAAGAACGGGGTTCCCTTTCTTGGTGGATTGGCGACTGGTGGATTCGAGGCGTTCCTACGAGTGATTTTTGTCAGCATGGAAGCGATTTATAGATGGCAGTGATTTTACCTTGGGAGCACGCGAGTCCTTATGTTGCTTGTTCGCCGGGACGATGGTGATTTGCTGAAGACTCGTGCCGAGTGCGCCGGTTAGAGTAGCGGCATTTTTTTGAAGAGTCGTCATGAATCTCTGATTACTTCTGTTCTCCCGAAAGCGCTGACGCTCGTCCAACACCTTGCGATCTTCCCCACCCAGATGACTCGGCAATATTGACTGGGAGTTATGCCAGTGCGTGGCATCTGAGAATGGAAGACCGAAGTCAAAATGAGGAGCTGATTCAGACTCCTCATCTTCGATGGAGGTGTTGGGTAAGGAGCCGAAGTCGAAGACCTGGTGATTGAACGGAAGCAGTTTGTAGATACGCGCTGTGCCCACTGGCACGACAGTCGTATTTGCAGGCGCATCAGAAAAGCGTGCACGGAAAGCAGAAAAATCGGGTTCCGGAAGAGATAAATGGTCCCAGATGGTGTGGACTTCGCTGTACCCAGTAAAGCCCACGACATCCGAGAAGGGCGGAGTAACAGTGCGTAGGGCGGTGGAGACCAAGGTTGCGAAAACTCTTCCGTCAACATCGAACGGAAGCGATGAAGCAAAGAAAAACACTTTGGGAAGGAACATTTTCGAAAGCAACTCCACCAGGTCGGAGCGTAATGCCCGGCAGGATTGAGCACGTTCGAGAAGCGACAATTGGGGAAGGATGGCAGCATGTAACAGGAAAAGAAATAAAAGCTCCTGCGAGAATTCGCAACGTAGATTCTGCAACACGCGTTGACACAGTTTGACCATGCGAGACCGTCCTGATACGGATCGGAGGGGCGTCGAACGTGGAGAAGAAGGTAGTTCTGCGTTGTGCATAACGATCTCGCCATCCAGCGAGAGTTTGGCTTGCCCGGCTGCGCGAATTATGTGTGCGGGCAGAGGTTGGCTGTGACGGTGGGCCTCATGGTAGACAAAGGATAAGATCTGAGGACAAGGTTAATTCGGCCGGCGGTTGGGAGAGGAAGACCAACTTTGGAGTCACGAAACTCCACACCGTTGAGGAGTGCGACGGCCATGCCTCCGTTGAGGAGCTGATATAGAAAGATCCTCTGGAGCAGTGCTCGCTCATTTTGAAGCCTGCCCCGAACTGATTCCACTCCTCCGTCGTGGATGAGGACAAACATTGGCCTTTTCGCATTTTCAAACCGAAGCCACGCAGGGTCTTCGAGACCGGTGAATGTATGGACGGCGACGTCAAGCTTCAAAAGATGCTCAAACAGCAAGGCGCGCGCCAAGTGTCGGGATGCGACGTTGAAAGCCGAACCTCCTGTGTTTATCGTCGAGTGGCAATTTGCTGCATAGTGGTAGTCAGTAATGACTGGACATTTTTGACCAGGTGCAGGGTAAGTACCTTGCCAAAATACAATCTCAAAATTCGCATGGCGATTTGTAAATTCAAGAAGGGTCGTTTCGAGAATATAATACGCATGCACTATCTGGAAACTCGCATCTTGGATATTTAATCAGCAAGGGAGATGGAGAAGCGATGGTCATTTTCTCACCCAGAGGGCGTCCAATCGCCAGAAGAGGGTCGTCCAGGACCCTTTCCACCAACGATTCGCCTGATAAGTAGATCATCAGTGCCAATCCAGCTGGAGACTTCAATCCCACGAACCTGAGATTATGAAGAGCTCGGCCCCAGCGTAGTCTCCGAGAAGGTCCATCCATCTCGCTCGTCGAGTTGCGGGGGTGAACCATCGCTCATCCACTTCTTCTAAAGCCTGGGATGCAGAGATGGAACCGTGATTTTGTACTGAAGTCGAACGGTTGACCCCATCGCCATCGTCGAAGTTTTCTAAATCCATTTCGAGTTCTTTGAGCAACGAGGGAAGGAAAAGAGTCAAGACAAAGACGTGCCGGCCGAATTCGAGTCCTCGAGGCGTTGCCGCGCCCGGCGGTAAGCGTCAATCACACAAGTAGACGCCCATTATCCTCAAAGCTTCCTCTTGCCTTCCGACTCTTGCCAGTCCTTTGGCCTGAAAAGCAGTGGTTGGAGTGTGTCATGGTCAGAAAAAGTCGACCAACAACTGATGATGCCATCATGATCTGATTTCAATGCCAACCTTGAACAGTGAAGACAACTCGAACAGTTCCCAGGTTTGAGGTTTGTACTCGCTCTAGAATCTCGCAACTTTGGCGTGTGTGCTATCAACTCTGCGGGCGGCCCGCTGATGCCTCTAAATACTGCCCGTGTATCGGCCAAACACGACCGATGCCTGGCAATGGCAATTTGGCAAAGTTCAACGCCGCGAACCGGGGTGTGTATGTGTAAATTCACCCGTTCCATCCACAAGCACCAGGCTCCGCTATAGATAACCATACGGAGGCTGCGCAACCTGTCTCTTTGAGACTGTCGTGCCCCGGAACTCCAACTCGTAGACGTCCAACACGCTCACCACCGGTGACCACGTCAATCACGGCCGACATCGCGAAGGAAATCAACCATCCAAAAATTCTGCGAGCCACAGGGGTCAACACCCACGAAAAACTGGTCCGAATTCGAGCTTCAACCGAAATGCAACCAAGGTCACGTGCAAGTTGAATTCTTCGACTACTACTAGTAGTACTACCAGAGGAGCCCCGATTATCCCTTTATAGGTCGGATCCAGCCAATACCCGAACTTTAAGACGCTTAAATTATTCCCATGGTTTTTGAACCGTCCAAAACACTTCTTTTGGCTTTGCGCTCACGAATTTTTTTCCCAGGTCAAAAATTTCTCAAAATCTCACCCGAACTCGGGATCCGACCTATAAAGGGATAATCAGGGCTCCTACTACCAGCATCACCAGCAGTCGATAAGCAGAAGACAAGAGAAGAGTTGTTTATGAACCAACATTTGAAACTACTTGAACAACATTGGCCTGGCTAGAAGTTATAAGTTACATAATTGCAAGTATTTCCAATGAGAACCTTACACACAACTTGAACGGTTATGCGTCTTCGGTGTAGCCCGGAGGCGGATCATCTGATAAGCCCAAGGCCCACGATGACCTCCGCTGAAGCTCGAGCTCGCGTATCCGATTATTTAATCCTGCAATCTCCCGGATCGCACTCTCCAGATCGCTGGGACCATTGGAGGTTTCTTCACCCTCTCTTCCAACCTGTCGTGGGACCGCTTGCCTGTCCATCCTAGATATTGTCCGAGTGCTGCCCTCGTCAGAGTGAGACGAATAGCGTAGGCGGGTGGACATGTTTTCGAGCTGGGTTACTTTCTCTCGGGCCCTGTTCATCTGGTTTGAGATATACAGCTGTCGAGTTGAAGCCGTGCTCGACACCCTTGATATGCTCTCTCCTGTTTCGATATACGATCCCCAAGACGCGCGAGGTGCGTCAAGCTCAGAGATATACAGCCGTCGCGTTGAAGTCGTACTCGAAGCCGTTGATATGCGTACTCCTGTTTCGGTATCTGACGCCCAAGACGCGCGAGGTGCGTCAAGTCCAGAGTCGAAGGGATTGGATGTATGCTTTGAAGATTTTGGGTCTCGAGCCGACAAAATCTCTGTGCGCATTAGCACTGTCCTGCGTCGGCGCACGATTCCCCATAGAATCAAGAGCATCAGTAAGACGACTACGACACAGACGGATACGATGACGACCGTGCGGTTAGCTGCACTGAGTATCTATCATTTCAGCTTTGTCGTGTTGATTGAATCAGGTAACTCACTGAGTGGTCGGAGTGCTAGATGGTATTGTACTTGCCGCGGCATAAGTAGACACAGCAGTATAAGTTGATGTAGTGAAGACAACATTTGTGCTCGTGGAAACGCCCTCTACGGTCTCCACTATGGCGGTGGTGACTGTAACGAGGATGGGAGAAAAGGATATATCTGCAGGGCGCACCAACCCCTGGTCTGACCTGTTGAATTAATTATCGGCGTGTCCTGCCAAACTTTCCTGAAATAATTGATAACTTACTGGGGTGCTCTCTGGATGGCAGTCGAGCTCGCCAAATTGCAGAATAAATACAAGACGAAGGCACTGCTGTCAGTTAAATTGAGAAGACAACAAGCTGGAGCTTTGGAGAGACCAACCTCAAATGTAGCACTTCGAGACGCATCTTGGGTGATACCTACCGCACTGCGGAAGATGAAGATGAGAGGGGAAGGGAGGAGACCTGACAGATCATAGCGGGTAGCCCACCATCAGTAAAATAGCCATGCTCACCTCCCGCTGTTGTGATCTCGCAAGCATCTCTTGTTCGTCCGTGGTAGGTAGGTTCCGTGGCATCTGGAGATATTTATATTCCTTCAATACAACCAAATGCCGTTTCTCTTTGCGCACATCTGAGTCGTCGTCGGCGTTAATAGAACTGCAAACTTATCCGACTTGAAACATCGTGCAGGTGCAGGTCACGGCAGAGATTCGATCTCCGATCTCATTAGCCCGGCTCGAAAAAACGATCCTTCGGACGCTTGTGTTTTTTTGGTGACTTAGTAGCTGCGCTAACCATGAGGAGACATTTTCCCTTGTTGAGACAAGCACTCTTTCTTCGGAAAACACAATTCTCTCACCAATGGGGGAGAATCCGATTTCCCCAAGAAAGAGACATAATTTTAACAAAGCAAAAATAACCAGCGTCTTGATGAATTTGTATCCAGTGCTCGATGAGAGTATTGTCCTGGGCGGAGGTATAATTGATTCAGCCCAAGGGGAGTAAAGACAGTTTATGAGCCTAGCTGCTCTCTTTCTTTCTCTACGCGCCCGCCTCGCCTCGGCAACTCGATCTACATACAAGTTAAAGATGGCACGCCCGGGCCCGGGGGAAAAATATAACCTGAAGAAGGGACGAGGACGACAGGATCGCTCTTCGTTACGTAGCCAACTCCTTCACATGCTCCAGTCGCGGCGATGATCTGCGAGACCGCAACCTTGTACGAAGTACGGGCAGAGTCCCAGCGAATAAACAGAGAAGTAAAGATGAAGAAGTACCCTACAGCTTTGCCTGCCTCGGCAACAATTCAAAGTCCTTCCACGGAAGGCCCAGGTACTCCCATATGAAGTGGAACCTGCCAGGTATCATTAGCTGCTGGGAAATAAAGAAGAAAACATTGGAGCACGAGACACGCACCGGTCACTCCCAAAGAACGGCTCCTCCTTGCCCTGCCCATTACGCACCCACATCCATGGAGCGCCAAACGCGCCCTGTTCCAGCACCTTCTTCGTGTTCTCCGTCAGACGGTCCTTCCACCGCTGCTCCTTCGCGCTCACGAGAATCGTGTCGAGCTCCGCGTCCGAGAAGAGCTTCGTGCCTGCCAGGACGGCGCGCAACGCGTCGGGCTGGCTCACGTCCGCGTGCGGCGGGATCCAGTTCGCACGGAAGAGCGCGAGCCAGGCCTGCTCGAAGGTGCTTGTCGGGAACGTCGCCTTGATGTAGCACAAGGCGCGCTGAGGCTAACAGAGGACATTAAATGGGCGTAGTCACAAACACGGGGGAGGGCGTACGAGGACGGATAATATCGGGAAGAACGAGGGGACCTCGATGTCCGGGACACCAAAGTACCTCTGCGCGCGAGGGGTCTCAAAAGCTTCTCCATAGGCTTTCTTAGCGGGTACGTTCCACGGGGGCTTGTTCCCTGCAATGTGTGTTGGTTTGGTATACTTGGGAGATGTACGTGTCCAGCCTTACCACTGCCGACATTGACACCACCAAGAAATATGGGATGGAAGCTGCCCGCGACTGAGATTCACCTCTGGTATCGTCAAATACGGTGAATTCTCACTCTAGCGAGACGCCGTGTGTGTCGAGCACTTCTCGGCGCTTGAGGAGGAACACAAAGGCGAGAAAGCTGTAGTAAGACGCTGGATGCCTGGTTAGTGTTGGACACAGAATCCAGAGGCTACTGTTGCCCACAGATGTCCAGATAGCAGTCTATGTGCCCGGCCATGGTCTCTAGAGTCTCTGAGTCTGCGCGTTTCGGTACTACTAGTAGTGAGTGTTGTGGGTGTGACGCGAACCGGGCACTTTATAGCCGATGCGCTGAATTGTTCATCCCTTGAATCCCAGTCCAATACTTGGCTTGGTTATATCTGCTGTAAGTACAGCAGTGCAAACCGAAGACAGACACAGGAACTTGGAGATTTTTATGTAACGGAAGTCAAGCACACCTTCGCTGGGGTAAAACACGCAATACAGGAAGAAAATACAATGCAAAGCCGTCTCAGATTTGTACGTTCAATGCGAAGTCCATTATACGAGCAGTAACACTATCAAAGCGGGTAGCCACAACTATCCGAAAGCATGAGCAATATTAACATCGATGGAGCGAAGCCATTAGAAGAATCATATCCATACCACATTCCACCGCTCGTTCATTTATCGATCCCGTTCCCGTATCGTGTTCGTTTACTTCATGCGCAACCCGCGCAAGCTCTTCACGACGTCGTCCATCCCCTGCGCGCCGCTCCATTCGCCGCTCCAGCCGTGCTCCTTCCTATACGTGTTTGCAGTCTCCTCGTAGTCCCCGAACGGCGACGCCGCGCGCGAGCCCGGGTTGGGTGTATTCGAGCGCGAGGGGGGGGAGAACTCGTAGTGCCGCGACAAATACCGCGTGTCATTGGTAGAGCGGCTGGTCGTCGAGGGGCGCGGGGGCGGCGAAGGGGGAGTGTTGTTAGCGTTCCACGTCGGGGACGCCTTCGCGTAGTGCGGCGAGCACGGGGAGGGCGGATACGAGGACGGCGCGAGGTCGACCCAGTCATCGATTTCATCGTCATTGCCCATGGTGGAGGCGTAGTACGCATGCGAGGAGAGGGTTGCCTCGCGGGTGGGCGAGGCGAGTGCGTGGCTCCCGAGGGAGGAGCCAGACATGCGCCGCCGGAGCTCGCGTGCGGGTGCGAGGGACGCGGGGGCTGCGACGGGGCTCGGGATCGCCATTGGCTCCGTCTTTGACTTGGGTGCGGCGCTGAACACAAGCTCGGGGGGCACATTGGTGCCGAGCGTGCGCACGAGCTTGGCCATCTTTTTGCGCCGGTCAACCACAAAGGTCGGTGTTAGCGGCGAGATGGGGATTGTGGGGGACATGGGGCCGATGCTGACGGGGCGCGGGGACGCGAGGCGGAGCAGGAGGAGTGGTCTCGGCGCCTCCGCTCGGGAGGATTTACTGGATTTCGTGGAGAAGTCATCGGAAGCAAGTCTCGGGTCGGCGGGAGCGAGGGACGACGAGCGTGGCTGGGCGTCAGCGAATATGCGACCGCTGCGTTTCGACACGCCCGAGTCGTCACTGGCAACACTCGATATGCTTGTTATCGAGCTATGGGCCGAGTGGTAGCCGCGGGGCTCAATAAGGTGAGGCGTCTCGCCGAGGAGGGCCCCAAGTTTGCGTGTGCTGTTTATAAGGTGTTTACGGTGGGTCTGCGGGAGATCGTGGGTCGTCGGTGGGAGGGTTGTCATTGCTGTAAGGAGTTCTGCTGCGCGGATAGTGCTCGAGTGGCGAAGAAAAGAAAGCAAGAATACAAAAGGAGGGAAGTTATGAAAGAAAGGAAAGAAGAGACGAGCTCGTCAAGAGTAAAGAAGAAGAGGGAAGGGAAGCAAGCAAGATATATTGCAGCCCATCCATCATGATCGAGCCGCCATCGCTTATTTCCCATCACCCCCGACCAATCGCGACCTCCATGTTTCAACCGACACGTTGAAAAATTGCAAGAGTGGGCCCTGGTACTCGCGATGTAGCCCAAGGTTTCGAGCGTGAATTTGGAGAATAACAAGGGGGATTTTTAGGTCCAACGACACCAGCAAGGAAATGGGGACAGTTGTACAAGCGACGCCATTCCGAGACGTGAGGAACAGAGCTGAGAACAGTCGCTGACATGGCCGAGTTAAATCAGGATTATCTTTGAACGATCTGAAACGCAGGGAATAGAAGAACCCGGCTCGAAGTACAACCGGAGTTGGCAAGCGCTTTCCTGGTCCAAAATATTCGGCCAGAGCCCTCTCTTGAGTTTGCAATGAGGTTTCCGTCTCCGAACGTCACTGTCATGAAGTCTGGAGGCTTGCACGCGACGCTGCCAAGTGCCACATGTATGCAGAGCCAGACAGAGCGATTTGAAACACGGGGAAGATGCTGAGTGATTTCTAAAGCTTTTCTTTAGCACCCTTTGAGGACCCCAGTAAAGAAAAAGCGACAAATGCAAGCAACAGAGGGATATCGGAATTTTCAAGTGGGCGTTGTATGTAGGGACGCGAGCGTGACGTGACCCAAGTGTGACTCAACCCTAACCCTTCCTTCTTCCCTCCGTGTACGCGCAGCCCTTGTACCGTGCTACTTGGTTTTCTCGCCGTGCGCGTTCGTTTGCAAGGCTGGCACCTCGTCTTTCTGTTTCTCTAGACCTGCCTTAATTTAACCGGCGTCAAGATCGTCTTTCAAAATGAGCACAGGCGACGTGCGGCTTGGTACTATTGTGGAGGTCTCGGTGGGACGCGGCGTGGTTCGTTTCTCTGGGGCAACCTCTTTCATGGCCGGGAAATGGATCGGGATAGAGCTCTACGAGGCAAACGGGAAGAACGACGGGTCTGTGGCTGGCGTAGCGTACTTTACATGCAAGCCGGGCTACGGAATCTTCGTTCGTGCCAGTCAAATCAAGGGGACTTATGGTTCGGAGGCCGACGTGTGTTTTCCATGCTGCTGTACTGTTTAATAGTGCTCAAATATTTATTTAGCAGCAGCGTCCACCACCGGCTACGAGTCGCCCCTCGCTTGGTCACCAGCGGACCTCCAGCTTGCGCGCCAATTCCATCCGCCCGCCTTCAGTGTCTTCGTCTTCTCCACGTGCGGAAAGCCCCGCCAAGCCCTCGCCCGCCCCTTCAACGTCTCCGAGCAAGAAGACGCTACTGGCCATGCCGCGCAAATCTCTCCAGAGCACGTCCCCTCCAGCGCGAAACACTGACTCTCCGACGAGCAGAGTAAACGGCGCTGCTTCTGGTCCCCGCGTCTCGTCGCCCCTTACGCCTGTTCCCCCGCAAGCCCATTCCCCGATTTCCCCCTTGCAACAGCTGCATCCGCCGCCTCCCCAGGTTACGAAACCTCCCGACCGACCGCCTTCCTCCCTCGGCGTAGTAAGTGCATTTTCCATTTATTTATTTTTGGAATTAAAACTGACATACCCAGCCCTCCTCCGACCAAGAAGCGCAGGAGCTGCGCGCCAAGATCCGCGTGCTCGAGGCCAAGCGCGCGGACGACGCGCGGCACGTGCGTGAGCTCGAGACGCGCCTGGCCGACGCGGAGACGTTCGTCGCGCTGCGCCCCAAGCTGCAGGCCAAGCTCAACTCCCAGCAGACGGAGCTCATCGCGACGCGCCGCGACCTCGCCGACGCGCAGCAGCTCGCGCAGCTCGCCGAGAGCCGCATCCTCGACGCGCAGGAGCAGCTCGAGATGGCGATGCTCGACAAGGAGGTCGCGGAGGAGCGCGCGGAGGGCGCCGAGGCGGAGCTGGAGGAGGTCACGGAGCGGCTGGCGATCGTGGAGGTCGAGCTGGGCGTGCTGAGGGAGGGAGGCGGCGAGAGTGGCGACGGCGGCGACGGCGAGGAGGAGGCGGGGAACAAGTCCATGTCCGTGGGCAAGGACTCGTTGGCGTACATCCAACTCGAGAAGCACAACGACCGCCTGAAAGACGCGCTGCTCAAGCTGCGGGACATGTCCCAGGAAACCGAGCATGAACAGCGCCGGCGGATCGCGGAGATGGAGAAGGATATCGTCAGCATTGACGAGCTTCAATGTTTGTCTTTTTGTTCTCGCCTTGTGACGTCTCCTCATATCCTGCAGCCAACTACGAAACTACGCAGATCAAGCTGGCCAATGCAGAGATCCAGATTGAGGATCTCAAGATGCAGCTCGACGACGCGCTTGGTGCGGAGGAAATGCTCGTGCAGCTGACCGAGCGCAATCTCATGCTCGGCGAGGTGCGTTGCATTCCATTCTCACTTATCTCTATCCTGACCTTCGCGGGTAGAAAATCGAGGAGATGCGTATCACGATCGAGGACCTCGAGTCTCTGAGAGAGCTGAACGACGAGCTGGAGGAGAACCACGTCGAGACCGAGAAGGCCATGATGGAGGACCTCGGTGGGCTGCCATTTTCCTTGTTCCCTCGGCACCCTTCTCATTTTCTCTTTGCCGTTTTCAGAGGCCAAGGATGTACAAATCCGGGAACACGTCCGCAGGGCCGAGTCGCTCGAGGAGGCGTGCGCGGATCTCGAAGGCACCATTGGGCAGTTCAGAGATCTGGTTATGAACCTACAAAGGTCTGTCTCTAACCACGACAGCACTGCTGCATTCTCACCAAGGTCATTATTATAGCGAGCTCGACAACTTGCGCGCACAGACGCAAGTGGCGCAGACAGAGTCGCAGACGGCTGCGTCACAGTCGGCGGCGGTGATGTCTTTGAACCTCAAGCTGCAATCGTCTGCGTCTAAGAACCAGGCGAGGAACATCGAGCTGGAGATCAAGCGTATGGAGGCCCGCGAGACCCGCGAACTGCTCAATATTGTTCAGGTGTGTAACCCTTTTACCTTGCTCATATTTTCGACACCCGCTGATTGAATATGGCTGGTGCTTAGCCATATCTCCCTCAAATCTATGTCGAGACCGATAGTGACGCGACGAGCTGCTATCTTTTCTTCCAGCGGCTTGCGTACAAAGCGGACCTCATCACCACGGTCGTCTCCCAGAACAACGGCCTCCCCGACTCGCTCAGCGGCTCCGTCTCCGATGCACTTGTCGGTGTCTGCGATGTGAGTTTCCCCATTCTTGACCCCGCAATCGAAGCCGAGGCTCACACCATTCCAGATGCGCGGTCGTATATCCGCGCTATCGACGCTGTGCAAGCGCTTTGCGGCGATCATGCGTCGTTGCGACGTCGAGTCGTTCCTCAATATCGGGCGCCTCTACCAGGAGATCGCGCCCATGGAGCGCCGTCTCGACATCCACATCGACCTCCTCCGCCGCGACGAGTTCCGCGAGATGGAGTGTGTCAGCGACGTCGTCAAGTGCGTTTTCCTGGCTGTCCACTTTGCGTATTTGGTTTGCTAACGCGTGCAAATAACCCAGGATCTCGGCGCAGTTCGACCACCTCGCGGAGACGTACTTCAGCGGGTTCGACTATGACCTGGGCGAGCGCGAGCTGGGGTATCTTACGTCGTTTGACTTGGACCTCGATATTTTTGCTGCGTCAATCGGGATGACCAAGACGTCGATTACGACGCTTGTGCAGGACGATGGTACGTTCTTTGTTCTGTGTCGTTTGCCCGCCGTCTCACGGTCACTCAGAAACGGTTTTGGATTTGGGCGGCTACGATATCGATACCGAGTTGTTCGAGCCGCTGCAGCGGCTCTTGGACCAATACAAGGGCGCGAAGGCGCTGTCCAAGTGAGTTTCCGACCCCTTGCCTTGATTGCAGATTTACTGATTGGCTCTTGCAGGAAGCTGACTAAGCGGCTGGAGGATCTCACCCAGGACTCGGCTGCGCTCAAGGCGCACTTGGTGCCCCAGATGACGGCGCTCAGCAACTTTGTGCCAGAGCTCGTGAACTTTGGTATATCGGTGAGAATGCTGGGTTACCGCTGTTCGCTCCGGCTCATATCCTTGGTATGGTAGTTTGCGCAACAAATCATGCCGCACTTGAGCGATGTGCGGAGCTCCAAGGCGCCGTTCCAGTTGACGACGATTTTGGGGTTCGTGAAGCAGATTGCGGCGTCGACGGTTGCGAAGGATATGAAGCCCGGCGTGACTGCGTGGGATGCGATTGGGGAGTCCATCGCACAGCTTGTGCAGGAGGGGAGTAAGCTCCTGCCGCTGACGCTCGAGGCGGAGAACGTGATCAAGGGTGAGTTCGAGTCTACTCATATACCTGTTGTGTAGGATACTAACAAGGTGCAGTCACGGGCGTGTCGCCGTGGGTAACACGGGTCGAGGAGGTCAAGGCCAGCGTGGCGGTCAACCTAGAGGCCGAGCGCCGGGTGACGCAGCTCAACGAGGAGCTGCAGGGCCTTGTGCGGACGCTCAAGCAGAAGGAGCAGCACATACAGGAGGCGACGGTCAAGAACGACTTGATGGAGCGCAAGATGGAGACGGTGAAGCGGCAGGCGGATTCGATTGCTGAGAAGGATGTCGTCATTGCGGACGGCAAGCGGCGCCAGCGCGAGCTGGAGGAGGCGCTGGAGCAGGTGCAGGGTGATCTCGACGTGTCGGAGCAGGAGCGGCTGAAGCTGAAGACGCTCGTGGGCAATGAACAGCGTCAAGGTTTGTCGGCATCGGTATATATTTTTCACACTAAATCTGATTTACTTTCAGCTACGGGCACTGTGGCGGCGGAGCCGGAGAATCTCCCTGTCGAGGGTAGTTTGGAGACGTCTCACCTTCTCGAACAGGTGCGTCGTTCTCCTTTCCCAATTCTCTCTTGCTCACGTTGCTCGCAGATCGATGCTCTCCGCGGTACCGTTCGGTACCTCCGCACAGAGAACTCGTACCTCAAAGGTCAAGACCTCCTGCGCGAGATCGAGGCGTTGCCTCCGCTCCCAGAACCCATCAGCCGAGTACCCACACCCCCACTCGATCCCTCAGGTCTATCAGACTCGGACGATTCCGACTCAGAAGACCGGCCGCGCTCGCCGCCCACATTACGCTCATTGGCGACGGAGACGAAGATATTGTACCGCGACGTCATCAAGTTCTCCTCTTCCCCGCGAGTCGTCGACTTGACCGCACTCAATGCCAAGCGCGCGCAGGCGAACGGGGGCCGCGTGTGGATGCCCAAGAAGAGCATGCCCGCGCATCAGGTGTGGGAGCGCAAGATGGAGGCGGAGCGGCTCAGTAGACGGGTGCGGGGACTGCTTGATAGAGCGAGCGTTATTGGGGATTCATGATGATGATTATGGTCTGCTCTTTTGATTATCTTATTACGCTCCTTCGTGCATGCTTTGATTTTGGATTTGTCTCTTATACCCCTACATCTTATTACCACTATATCGCACATGATACATCTACCTACATCCTCTACTATGGGTCCTGTAATTCTTCCGTTGACGCGCGCGCGGAGTACGTCCAACCTGGCAAGCATTGTCAAGCGAAAGCTCCGAGTCCAAGTGGCGGTGCACGATTATCTCTTTCCAGCAACGTCTATGACCTCTGCCTCAAAAACGGGTTCTGTCTCGACTTTCAATATCTCTCTTGCGAGGGCAATTAGAGATGATTTCTAGCTCAACACCGAGCAGGTTACTGGTCTCAAGATACGGGGGGAAAACTGTCGATCAGTCGAAAATCCATCCGGCCTGTTGTCACACTGATTCGCCTCTATGTAGTCTCTCGAAACAGACGCTATCACTTCCAGCTCGTCCCTTGAATCCATCTCAGCTGTTCTTGATGGCGATATCTATGATTTTCTTGATTTACCGACTATCCGAAGTGACTGTGAAGCTCTCAGTCAGGCTCAGACTCGGTTAGACCAGACTCAGACAGTCAGTCTCCTCGGATGTTATGACGCGTCCTCAAGCCGCCCCCAAACTGGGACTGCAGAAACAGTGATATTGACGCATCTGATTTTATGCTGCGACTACGACGCGTCGTCAAGCCGTTCTCAGACCGCCCCACACGGATCATGGTTCCCACTGAGAAGTGGTTAAATACTCGTCCTTTGCAATGATATAGATGAACTCGAAGATGACCACCACTATCACCACGACCACTACCACTGTTGTCGCGGCCGACGCCGCCCTAGCCGCCTCATATGACTTCCCCACGGCCCTTCCCCTTGGGCTGCTGCAAAGCTCGCAGAAGCTCTCTTTGCTACAAGCCGGGCACCTGCGCCACTTTCACAATCTTGCTACATGCGCTCCCGGCGAATGGCCGCACATGGGCACGCAAGCCCCTGGCCAAGAATGGCTCGACGCGTTACGATACCAGCTCTCGACGATGACATACGCTGCGGGCGCCGCGCATTACCACCGTCTGCCGGCGTTGCGCTCCGTCTTCAAGCCCTTGTTTGAGAACCTCATTACCAAGATGCTGAAGAAAGACGTGTGGGCGTACTGGTATATGACGAGCCAAAGCGGACGCATGACCGACCCCGACATTCAAGAGCTCAGGAAGCCGTTCCCCCCAATCCAGTTGTCAAGGAGAATATCATGGTACGTCTCCCGCCCGCCGTAAATACCCAAACTGATTGTGGCTGAAGTACTCCGGCCATCTCCTTCTCATGGTGGCGTTGCACGGAATGCTGTTCAACGACGACAAGTACGACGCGCTCGTGTTCAAATGGAACCCCATTTTCTTTGGCATGGGCTCTGAGAGATTCTCGTACAATCGCACGACGCTCCAAGAAGCTATCCTCAAGGAAATGGAACGCGAAAACTGGATCGGTGTTTGCTGCGAGCCCAATTGTGTGTTCGTGTGTTTCTACCTAATTGACGATCGTATAGTATGCTCAATAGTCCCCTAGCTTTGTCGTGTGCAATCGGTTTCCGGTAAGCTACAGTTCGGTCGCGTAGTTATCGACTAACCGCAGATGTAGCTGGTCGCGATACGATACAATGACATCCCACCGGGACAAATATCATCGACGACGTTCTGCACAAGTACAACAAGGCTTGGAAGTCACAAAAGGGATTTCTTCAAGACGACGGTCTTTTCGTCGATTTTTATATGACCAGACAGAGCCAGGTCATTCCCTCTGGCGGCGTAGGTTTCACCGCCTGGTGAGTGGGCTTTCTTCGGGATACGCGCTTCGGGCTCACTCCAGTAATGACACAGGGCCTGCACGTTTATGCCCGGATGGAATCCCGAAGAAGTCCACGCACTGTACCCCGCGCAATCGCTTGGATTCATCACCAGAATCCCTGACGGGCGCGTGAATGTCAACAGCAACATCATGGGTCACGCCATCCGCGCCCTCGTCAAGCAGGAGGGCGCGGACCCACACGCGCCCGAGACGATCCGCAAAGCCCGCGAAGAAAAGCGACATCTCCAGGTCCGACTTCGGCTTCGTCGCCCAGTGGGTGTCCGAGGTCGGTGACGCTGCGACGCTGGAGGGCCTGCTCCGCCACGCCGACACGTTCCTCAACCCGACGTGGGAGAGCGGCGGGTTGTTCTAGCCCCGTTACGACGAGACGGAGGACGCTGCGGGGAACTGGACGCGCATGGACCCGTACACCGGCAACGCAGCCATCGGATATGCTCGCCTTAACGTGTATGACGGGCAGAAGAAGATGTGGGAGGCGCCGTGGACGCGCGAGCGCTTCGTGCACGCCCCGTAGGTCGACGGCGTAGACCTAGCCTCCGGCGTGGACTTCCTTCGTGGCGCCTGGGACGCGCAGGCAGACGCAATGGTTCTCACCGTGCGGACCTGGGATGGCTCGTATATTGGTTGACGGCGCATGCTGAGCGACTTCACAGGATAAACCCCGTCTTCCGGAACCTCCCGCTAGGGAATTATGGAGTATATATCAATGGGGAACTCTCAGAGATAAGATCGGTGACCTGGACCGGAGGATCCATCGCCACTGACCCTCGAGGCTGGTGGACAGGAACTCGACTGCGTTTTACTCAAAGAACGGGAGTGAATCGTAGTAAACCTCGAGAATGACTTCAATCTCGAAATATGTTGATGTGCTCGAGGCCGTACCGTTTTCGCTAATACATACATACAAAATCTGAACGAGAACAAAACGAGGCGCAATAACATGTCGCGAGTCGTGGAGACGAACAAAGCCTTCAGGTCCATAGGCATAAGAGTGGCGAAAAGTTGATTTGCAGCGGTAGTAGAAGCCGTGAAGGGAGTGCGCATGCATTGGATAAACAGTAAGCATGGCGTCGCGGTGTCGGGGTTGGGATAATTATGTCACACGGAGTCGGGATGGCGGCGTCGGTCCGACGCGTTAACCCCATCTGCTTGGCCGCTACAGATCAATTATATCGAGCCCAAAACAGCAATCGCCAATCTCCCGACACAGTCAAAGTTGCAAGCCAACGAATTCATGACTATCAGGACTGTTCAAGCTGAGGGATCGTTGGCAGTGCTTACTCCTTCCTAGTAATACACCGACACTTCACGGTAAAGTTCAACGGACATCAAACCGGGGCCACAGCTGTCTGTCGTGGTCTTATAATAACTGGACTTGTTCCTCTATAAAAGGCGGATAACCGGTCTCAGCTGAGTACAATCCGAGCTCTTCACCCTCACTGAATTATGGATCCCTTCCTCTTGAACGCGGACTCCGATAGCATCCAATCCATGTCCTGGTCCAACTGGCGGAACATGAGCACCTGTCGAAGAATAGTGCTCGTCTTCCTCTACACAGTGGCGTTTGCCGTCGCACTTGGCTTTGCCGTCGCTGTCTACATCGTCCACAATATCCTCGGCCACGCGATCTTCGCCATCGCACGGCCCGATATATACCTCCCGACCCTCCGTTCAGTCGTATTCAGCTCATTATACGGGGGCCTCATCATCATCAGCCCGGTGCTGCTGCTGGCCGCTGCTATTGTGGCCTTCGTAACCGCGGGATGGAAACTGAAACTCTTCGGCCTGCTCTGCTGCATTTCAATAGGCGTCGTCATCAACGTCGTCGGCGTGGAGGTGCTAAAGTATAGAGGACACGAAGGTCTACCAACTTTGAAGGAGGCAGCATGTGTAGCGGCAGTGGGCCAGGCGGTGATAGTGGTGATCAACTTTTATAAAGTTTTCCTGTAGCACCTATTAGTTTTCGAGGCAGATATTGTAAAATCTGTACTTCACGTCTACGAGCTCAGTTCTTGTGGTATGGAAAATGTAGTATATCCCCAGCCACATATCAAATTGTGGAAATGGACGAGCTTGAGGATACGGAAGACGGGTCCCTGACACAGAAACAGCGAGGGCAAGCGAGCAAGCATCGGACACCCTTGGCCAAGAATCGAATTGAAAGGTGGCTTGATGCGACGCTCAGATTTTCAAAGTAAAGTGTGCTGGCAAGCGGAGTCTAGAGAGCGGACAGGCAGTGAAGTTTATAAATTCAAGGCCCGAGAGTACAAAACGGCAGTATACATGGCGAGTCGCGGGATTATGGACAAAAACTTTGGCCCGGAAGAGAGGAAGGTATCATTGTATCATTGTAGTGGGTATAGAAATGGATGTGCAGGGAAGGGAATAATGTGCTTGAGCAGACACGCGAGACCAGAAGCTAGAAGACCGCCGGAGCACCAAGACCAAGACCAGAGCAGATCAGCCGAAAAGAAAATTCTCGTTCACGGAAGAGGCCAGGGGTACCCGAGGACTTGGAGTTTGAGGCGGTGACCAGAGTCGACGGGGGTGCGCCAGCCGGCGGGAGAGGGAGGGCTCTCGGTCTTGGGTACACCAGATCGGGACGGACGTGCGAGGCGCAGATCAGAGCCCCACCAATCATCGTTGCGGTTCCGCGGCGTCAGCGGGCTCCTATAGAACAGAGGGTTGTGCGTGGCCGGGAGGTGAGAATTTGGGGGACTGCGCTCGGCATCGGGGGAAGCTTTACGCTGTCAAGAGATCGTCAGGACCTAGAAGAGGCGAATTCGTTGGGACATACTTTGAGGCTGACAGGTGCGAGCAGCGCAGGCAGGCTCGATGGCGAGCCTTCCTGGAAGGCGTCGGCGGTGAACTTGTGCCCCACACGACCTGATGGCGAATCCTGTGGGAGACAAATTAGGATGGCGATGATAGACAGAGAACACGTCATACCCAAAGCGAGCCTGGGCGGTCGTCACTGCAGAGATTATCTTCCGGAGCCTGGTCACGGCGGACTGAGGAGGAGGGCGTTGCAGGGAAAGAAGAGGAAGGTGTAGCCTGAAAAGTCTTCATCAAGTCGGCGTATTTTTGGCGAACCTCCTTGGAAAGCTTGAGCGGCTTCTTCGCAATTTGCATGCGGTAGACACGGTGCAGAACAAGAAGCTCTATTGATCAGAGTCGGACGAGTAAGGCTGAGCAGAGGAAGAATGAGGACATACCAGTTGGCTGGCCACCGCCGGTCTTCGCTTGCTTGGCCCGCTTGGACTTACGGCTGCTCGAGGGGTGAACAGGGAACAGAAGAAAGTGTGTTAATGCTCACAAGGAATCGAAGGCATCCACGGCGACTGGCAGAAGCGCACCGAAAACCGATCTCACAAAGGGGAGTACCTTGCCCAGACTCGGCGACTCGAACCACAGGCCTCCAATAAAGATGTGTACAGCGTCTGCGACAGTGCCTCCGCCCTTTGCAGCGATTGCATCGACGCCGCGATGTGCGGGTTTCTTGAAAAGCTCGAAGAATATTTCTTCCGACAAAAGGCAATTCTCAAGAGTCTTGAAAGAGAAAAGAGGTGAGGCGAGATAGACACGGGGATAGAGCGAGTTACCCCAAAGAGCCTTACGCTGAACCCCGCCTCAAGCCCGCCACAAAACTCCGCAAATACAGTCGCAAATGCGAGGTGCAGAGCGGTCCTGCCCATCGCTCTGTAGCCTTCTCGTATGGTATCCTGCGGTGACAGCAACTGGTCCCAAGTCTGCTGCGAGAGCCAAGGTAGAAGAACCGCGAAACGGGGCTCAGCGATAGCGGATTTAACAGCGATCTTGACGGCTTTGTCTCGGTCGTTGCTCATTGCGGAGGGGATGTCGCGGTCGTGTGGTGGTGGAAGGCAAGACGAAGGAGGTGGACGTGACACGCAACGTCACGCTTGAGGTTTTCGACTGACGGGCTGGATATCCCCATCTGCTACACATCATATATATCGACCCCAAAACGGTAGATTCGGTAATGTAGGGCGTTTGCCTGATACACGCGGTAGAAGAGGCAAAAAAGGAGATGTTTAACCCGTTTGTAAGTATTATGGGCGCATCCAGATTTGCATATAGAGTTCGAACTTCGACACCTCCCAAATATCCATTTGCTTTGTGTGGCTTGATGGAAAATGCCGAGTCGCGTTTCCCTGGGGCCTGCGCACATACCCGGTCATTTTTTAACGGTCATGGTATTCACCCGCAACCTATGCACGTATGTCCATCCCGGCATTTGTTTTCTGTGGTTCTATGGTTCAGTTGGCTATCAAGCTGACTGCAACACTGCCATCCGATCGTCAGACATTGGATGGTCGAGGGTTCGATTCCCTCTGGAGCCACCTGGGCTGTGCGGGTTGGGCCGTCCGTCTTGGAACTCACGTGGCACCTGTGAGGCAGGTCCGGGCTATAGAATTGGCAGCTATCGCGCCATCGGGTTGGGGCGCTTCATCAGTCGGCGATTCGTCTTAGGGACACGAAACCCCTCCCACCGGCATCATTTTTTGTGTTCTTGAGCCCAACTTGAGACTTCACATTTCTGTGCCTTCATTAATCGTGCAGAAATGTCCACAAACCCGTACTTCAGCGCGTAGCATAGCGAAGAAAAGCCATACAACAGGCCGTATTGCGCCGAACGTATAAAGCCCCGTACAAAAGAGAGTTAATCTCAAGAACCTGACATCCGAGTTCCAAGCCGCTCAAATGAAAATAACCTCGAGACACCTTGCAAGATGTCCGGGGCCGCTGCATGCAATCTGGGATTTTTCCGACACGCTAACCGAAGTCCGGACTGATATGCCGACTTTGACAAAAGCAGCAGTTGTAGGAGCATTGAGCAGGGCGTTGCTGATGGTGATTCGATACCACACTATTGGCGGTCCAAGGCGATGACGCACGCGACGGTACCTCTCGTCAACGTTGTCTCTGATGATGAGTATCAGGTTGCGCGCCTGATTGGGCATTTGGGGGTTCCTTACTTGAATGGTGATGCTAGTGCCAGATAGCTACTCACCATGCGGCTCGTATCGCTGGCTCCTTCACAATAAAATACGGTGTTGCGCTGATCACGGTCAAACCATATTTGCCAAAATGAGAAAGTTCAACATAAAGCACGTGATATGGTTGAAAAACTGAGAACATGCTCGCATCGCTAACTTTCAACTTCTTTCGGTCCTTGAGCAAAACTGACAGTCTAAAAGCCCTTGGCACTCCGCGACTCCCCTTTGACGCTGAAACCAACCGCCTCTTGAATGACTAGTGGGATAGACGCGCTGACTCCTTCAACTGCGTGTTTGCCACGCATTTAAAATTTCTCTCTGACTCGTCCTCAGATGCATGTTCAATACCCGCATTTAAGCCTCAATTGCTGTAGAGCTGGATACGTGGCTTGCACGTGTTTCATCGAGTATGCTTTGACTCAAAGTACTGAATCGAATCGCATTCGCAGCTCCGCCCGGATGACGCGGCGACGCCCACAAACTCGCAAATTGGCGCCGACATCTAGCGTTCGAGAAGAAAGTTCACTTTGAATTTTGTTTCGTGGACAATGCACCGTGACGCGACTGCGTCCTCGAATCTCAATGCGCCGATCAAAGGTTGAAAACCACAATCCTTGCCAAGAAATACACCAGCAGTCAATCTGGCAAAGCACGGACCTTAAAGCTGTGAGCGGGGCGATCGTAATATAGGGGCAAATTCAACGGACCGAATCCATAAAGGGATTCCTGGATGCTGTGTGTCTCACATGCAAGACGCCCCTACCCAGCGGCTATAAAAGCAGGCATGAATTTCTCCTCAATTGAATTACACCTCCTCGACCTCTTCCTCCTTCACCACTACAATTCACCCCGCACCCATAATGTGGTTGATCTTCGAAGTCCTCTTTGGTGGACTCGCCGCTATAACTTTCGTCGCCACCATGCTCGGGTACTCCGTGGCCCACTGCATTCTGGGAAACATCCTCGGCCATGCGATCTTCGCCATCGCACATCCCGACACATACGCCCACACCCTCCGCTCCGCCGTATTCAGCACATTATACGGGAGCCTCGTCGTCATCGGGGGGTTGATGGGCTTGACTCTTCTCATAGCGATCTGCCACTTGGCGATTTCGGACGGTGATGACGAGGACGAGAGTCCCCTGCGCACGGTCCTATGCATGGCTATCTTCTGGGAATTCCTCGCCATCCCATTAGGCGTCGTAATCAACGTGGTCGGCATATTGCTACTCAAACGCCACGGGTACCAAGGTCCACTGCCGACTTTGCAGCAGGCAGCATGCGTAGGAGCAGTGGGCCAGGCGTTATCGGGAGCCACACACGTTTGGCGATTTGGATTGTAGCATATCAGTTACTGTTCGACCAACACTGGTACATTATTACCGCGAGTTTAATTGGGATTCTGGTTCTTTTGTGCGCTGTATCCTGCAGTCGAAAACTCAACATGAAACCGGGAGGAGTTTAATGCTTGGAAATGGTCCGTGCTGGCATGCGGAGGCGGCTAAGCAATAAAGAACGACGTACATACAATACGGCTACCCACTTAAATCGATTCTGAATCCGCCTCGATTTCAACCAGCTCTCTCCCCTCTTCAACCATTTCCCCGTTCTTGCACCCCACCGCTTTCACGACCCCAGCAACGTCAGGCACGCAGCACGGTCTCCGTCTTCATACTCTCCAGAACCACCACAGCCTGCCCCGCCTCCACGCGGTCGCCAAGCTTAACGCGCACCTCCACGACGAGACTCGGCATCGGGGCTCTCAACGCGCCCTTCGTGGCGCTCAGAATGTCCTCGCTCAAGCGCCAACAGCCACTTGGGCGACGGGAGCACCAGCGTCGTCTTCGCCCCTCCACGGAAGATATGGATGCGCTCCATCGTGTTCGCCGCGCTCGTCGCGGGGACCGCCGGTGCCGGACGCTGCGAAACGACCGTGACGCGCGCGTACTCGTCGTTCAGCGTCGAGGACAGCGTCGTGGGGGAGATCAGCTGCGCCGCGACGGACTTGAAGTGCGTCTCGCAGCTCGCGGTGTGCACGGTGACGTCGAAATGCGCGGGCCCAGCAGACTTGATCTGGACCTGTCACAGGCACAGGCAGTCGGGCGCGGCGCTCTCTTCTTGAAGGGTGATCGTGCGCTCGTATACAGTCGCCGCCAAAGCGCCGAGAGGCAAGGGAGGTCCACGGCGTCTGCATCATCGGGGAGGAGATAGGGTGGTCGCGAAGGACGACGAATAACGCTGCCTGCGCGAGAAGCTCTGGCGACGGCGTCGGGATCGGCGGGAAAAGCTCGTCGAAGTGTTTCTGGCATCCAATGAATACAGGATCGAGGCAAAACAATGTCATGACTTCGTACCGGAATGAACCCCGTTTCGACCTCTTCGTTGATGAACGCCTGGTTCCCTGCCAAGTTTCTCAGGAATTCAACATTGGTCGAGACCCCGACGACATGATACTCGTCAAGCGCTTTGCGCAGCATGCGCAACGCCTCCGTCCGATCTCGTCCGTGGACCACGAGCTTCGCGATCATAGGGTCGTAGAACACGCCGATCTGCGAGCCTTGCCCGAAGCCCTGCTCCAGCCGGACGGACGGCACGACCCCTGCCGAGTCGTGCAGGGACAGTGATGGCGTCAGATCCGATAGGGATGAGGCGCCGGACGAGGGCGCAATCGTTGGGAACGGGGACGCGAATACGTGGGTCGGCGTCGGCGTTGATAGATGCAGAAGGGGCCCAGAGTCGGGGAGAAAGTTGTTGCGTGGGTTTTCAGCGTAGATGCGCGCTTCGAACGCGTGTCCCACGAGCGGGATGGATGACTGCGCCAAAGGCAGTGGGTTACCTGCGGCAACCTTGATAGTAATATGTTGAGATGTTCATGGTTGAAAAGTTATGAGTGTAGTCATACCTCCAACTGCCACTCGACGAGATCCAATCCAGTAACCTACGGATTGGCACAGATTGGTTGAAATGTTAAGCTTGGTTGAAGCACATATCTTACCATCTCGGTGACGGGATGTTCAACTTGCAGCCGGGTCTATATTGTCAGTCAGTACATTTTAGATGAATCTCTTGCGAAGACCGACATTCCTGCAATGAAGATTTAGAATGATTTGTGTGACGCGGAAGGAAATACCCACATCTCCATAAAATAGAACTTCTGCGTGTCGTTGTCGAAGATGAACTCCACGGTTCCGGCGCCAACATAATCGACCGCCTTGGCTGCAGCAATAGCCTTTGCGCTCAGATCTGCCCGGAGCTCGGGCGATAGACCTGGTGCGGGCGCCTGAACAGTTATGATTATCACGCCGTAGAAGAAAAACATCCAACACCCACCTCCTCGATGATCTTCTGGTTCCGGCGCTGTACGGAACAGTCGCGCTCCCAGAGACTCACTACGCCACCGAGAGTATCGGCAAACACTTGCACCTCGACGTGCCGAGGGCGCTCGACGTACTTCTCCACCAAGACGGTGTCGTTGCCGAACGCCTTGAGCGACTCGCGCCGGGCAGACGACAGCGCCTCCTGGAACGCGGCGAGCGTCGGCGTGGTGACGGTGCGCATGCCTTTGCCGCCACCGCCATGGATGGCCTTAATCAGCACGGGGAATCCTGTGCAGCGTCAGTTGACGAAAGCAACTCGCAATTCAGCACCTATCCGCGTGGCCTCTTCAAAAAGAAACTCTGGCGACTGATTCTCTCCGTGGTATCCCGGGACGCAGGGCACGCCCGCCGCTGTATCCAGTGAGTAAATGAAATGCACAGAAACACAGCCGCGTACCTGACATGATGTTCTTCGACTCGCTGGTTCTCAATTCAACAATGGCAGATGGGATGTGTTGAGCACGGACCTCTTCGAGCCCATGCTGACGATGGCTTGCGCGGGCGGTCCGATGAACACGATCCCCTCTTTCGCGAGCGTTTCCGAGAAATGCGCGTTCTCGCTCAGGAAGCCGTACCTTGAGTGCAGGTCAGTGAAAGATCTCAGGTTTTGGCAAGGAGATTGTACCCTGGATGTACGGCCTGAGGTTGGAATTAGTTTGCGAGATATTGCAAAATGGTGCCACTTACCTGGGCGCCACTACGACGGCACACGTCGATGATCTTGTCCATGCGAAGCTGGGTCACTTCGTCAGTCACTGCCTGAATCGTGTAATTTTCTGTCGAGAAGGCCTCGATCGATTTGAGGTCCCAAGACAATGCCTGGGAGCTCAACATCCGCTTTCGCTTTATTTCCGGGCACCAAAAATTGTGGTCCCGCATGGAATATTTTTGCACTCACATAGCTTTCCGCGGAAGGCGCTGGGCCGATACAATACGCCTCGTCTGCCTATATTAAACCAGCTGAATTTTCTTCCCTCATAAAGTGGACCTGCTTACCAGCTTGACATGCAAGGAGTCCTTGTCTACCTCGCTGTACACGGCAACTGTCTTGATTCCGAGCTTTCTTGCGGTGCGAATTACACGGCACGCGATTTCGCCTCTGCAGAAAATATAATAGTTCATTCTGGAAAATTCAGTGCAACTCACCGGTTCGCAATAAGGATTTTGTCGAAATGGGGCCGGCGCGCGGACTCTGTGCATGATTAATCCACTTTGTGAGTTTACAAGATATAAAGTCCACTGACTGCTCTCCGAAGCATAGGATCTTCTCCCATGTGCGTGTTGAATTGGATCTGAGTAGTTGACCCCTCGAGGGATGGGGGGTACAAGACAAGGCTCCGCCGCAAGTCGCGCATTATGACGGTGACGGGATCGTAAACCTGCTACGACAGGTATCCTGGGGACAGAAGTCGCAGCCCGTTTTGCTGGAATCATGCAGAAGTAAGAAGAAAGAGCGCTGGAATCAGGAAGAACCGAGGGAAGGAGATGGACGTTCGGAACGGAGCTTTGAGCGTGACCATAACGCGCGTGATTCGTGATTGTGTGACAATCACGGATCATCCACCTTTGTCGCCCGCCCGCTTGTCTCCCGCCACCACCTTTGACTGAGAACGGATGGGATCCAATAGATCCTCCCAGATTCAATAACACGGGGCGACAGTTCTCTCCGACAACCACCTCCCGTCCATCGCGTCGGTCACAACTGCAAAATTCACGCGGGACGAGAAATATTATGGCCCCCAAAGCCGGCGCTGAGTCGGAGCGTATCGTGAGTCGTATCTTTTGTTGACGGTGCTCCGATGGTTTATGTCGGCTTTCCAGCGCTTAGAGGATATCCTGTTGCCTGTGGCGTCAACCTCAGCAGTTGTTAATGATATACCCGCCTCTTCAAGCTCTCGTCGTGGCCAAACAGCTCGCAAATCAACAGGCGGACGTCCTCCTCCGAAAATGGGAAGCGCAGTGCGTATAATCTTACACTGCAGTGGCTCACCGGCCTGGGGACCTGTTCTAATTTATCAAGTCTGCAAGTAGCAGTTCTAGTCCGGGTCCCAATCGTGACAGGCGAAGCGCCCGCAAATCCACTGGGGGCAAGCCGCCAAGGCCTATGCTGTCTTCTGAGGTATGTGCATATTGGCCACAAACTTTGCTTGTTTTGACTCATGCTCCGTGCAGATGAACCTCGATGCGTTCTCAGAAATTTCGAAGATGCCGATTCGTAGTACACCCCATCACGTTCGGGACTCCCCTATACCACAGCGAAGACAAGACATAGATGCAACCGACTCGGACGACACGGGATATTCTCGACACTCCGGTCCTTCGTCTTCGAAGCGGCAGCGCACGTCACAGACCCGCGAATCTACTGGCAGTATCCCGCCGCCGAACCGATTGCATGACTTCGTAGAAATCTCATCAGCGCAGCACAACCCACAGCTGCCTCCACCTATGAACTCATGTGGCCTCTGCCCACTCCCACTATCTTATCTCGTCGATCCATCCCAACACATCCATTACTATGTTGACCATTTGCCAGCATTCTTTTCACTACGCCTGCTATATGAGGTGGCTTGCTACGGCTTCTACTAATTTGCGGCCTTGCTGCCCCACATGCCACGCGAATTGTGAGCGTGTCGTCGCTTCTTGATTCTGTCGCTAATTTCATCCCAGTATTATCCGATAATCGTTATTGGGTTCATGTTACAACAAACACTGGTAATAAGGTGTGTTATGCTGTAGCCTGTGACAGTGCCGGCGCACGCTCATTTTTGGTTGATTTTGTCAGTCTTACACGGACATAACAAAAGAGGTCGAGGAACGATTCCTGGCCGTGAGATTGGCTCGGCAGCAAATATTCTTCGACTGCTTCTCGACCTTGCGCCATCTCGACATTGCCCCCCTCCTTCTTGCTGGCCCGGATGCGGTAGACGTAAACTACCGTGCTCCTATTGGAGGGTGGACTGCTCTACATCTATGCGCGATGCGTAACGATGTGGCAGGCGTCAACTTTCTACTCAGGTAACCGGCTAATTCTCGAGTGCTTTTCTTCTGACTTCGGTCTACAGTCACGGCGCAGATAAATCCCGACTAGACGATAATGGGCTGCTGGCCATTGACTGCGCAAAATCCATCAATGCGCTGGGCGTTGTAGAGCAACTCAGTTAAAGACTGGGACACAATTCACCGTTTGTTATCCAACATGGTGTAGGATCTAGACTGAAGTCTGGGTCTGATTAAATGATATGTATGTGTATTGAATGGGCTTTTGACACCTGATTTTCTTCACCGAACATAAAAAAATCGTGCGAGCAAATCGTCGCAATAGGCCTTTCGATTTTATTTATTGATTTGAACCGCAAGACATCGGTGTAAATTTTCGCCTTTCCAAATTAGGACTGGCCACGAACGGTCAGCCCGACTTAGCGTTGCAGCGCATACCTTAACTGAGGGTACTCCTTCTGAATGGGAAGTTCTGTCCCACTCGATTTTTGCCGTTCACATGGGGGTTTGGTGAGAACAACGCCGCTACAGTATGATCTAAACAGTCACTGTTCGAAATCAATATGTTGAGACAGCTCTCCAGCGACAAATCCATGATATACCATGCCTGTCTACCTTGGGTCGTGCTGAAGAACACTGTTCCCTTCAACACCGTTCAACACCAGATGCCATGTCGTCGAATTTGGCGCAACGATCGAGCGGTGATTTTGTCCAGTCGGCGGGCTACGCAGAAAGAAGACACCGACAGAAATGGAGGAAGCCTCTATCTACAAGAATCCTATTTTCGACCTTGATCGGCCGGTTGAAATTCAAGGACGCACGAAACGAAATTCCACTCAGTGAATTTTATTCTCGTACGCCGGTATCCAAATATGGGCATCAATCTGTGAGTTTGAGCTTTGTGGGCGTCGCCGCGTCATCCGGGCGGGGCTGCGATGTGATTCAGTATTCTGAGCCAAAGCACAAGATAGTAGAAACACTTTTCGGCCACGCGTCCAGATCTACAGCAATTGAAGGTTAAACGCGGGGATTGAACTGTAACATGAATTTGAGGGACGAGTCAGAGAGAAATTCGAAATGCGTGGCAAACACGCAGTTTATGTAAGGAGTCAGCGCGTCTATCCCATTCGCCATTCAAGAGGCGGTTAGCTCTAGCGTCAAAGGGGGTCGCGGAGTGCCAAGAATTTTCCAGCTGTTCATTTTGTTGAAAGGACCGAAGGAAGTTGAAAGTTGCCGATGCGAGCGTGTTCCCGGTTTTTCAACCATGTCACGTGCTTTATGTTGAACTTTCTCATTTTGGCAAATACGGTGGTGGTTGACCGTGATTGGGGTCAGACCGTGTTTTTTCGCAAGCAAGCCAGGGATATTGGCTGCCCGCTGATTTGCCATCTAGGAGTGCAAACATCGCTACTCAGGTAAGAGACCCCAAAATGTTAATCAAGCGCCCGACCAGATGATCATCAGGGACACCAGGCCCCGTCGTGGCGCGACCTCGTCTTGGACCACTAGTTATTGCCTCGGCATAAGCATCACCTGGCTCACTGCTTCTGTAAAGAGCAATTACAACTGCTTGTGTCGGAGTCGGCGGGGAACCATCGATCAGGCTGGTACCTTTGAGAATCTGTTCCTCCATGTGGGCTATGAGTCCCCTAGAAATGGAGAAGCAAATCTTGAACCTCCGCAGATCGCTGATGGACTCCAGATTAGGGTTGACCAAATGAACAGGTCCAGGGCTACGACAGAATGGTGTAGGTATGCTTGAGGTATGCGTCCGGAGATGCGGCAAAGATCGTGTGTTCAAGATCCGGGTCGCGAGTTGGCTGCTACATAGCTAATGATGGAGGCCCCCGAGGCTGACTGTTACAAATCCCATATGAGCGCAAGGTGCTTCATGAATCAGATTTTTCTAAATCGGGGACCAGAAACAGCTCTTGAGAGGTGCGCGGACACCGTCGGGGGTGACGTATTACCAGAGGCAAATAAATCTGAGCACACATGATGACTGCGATCAAGCGGTTGCGTGAGGGGGTTGAGAGGCCTTCTAGCTGTCAGATGTAGGCGTAGAATTTTATTAAAAGCACTGTTTTGAGATGCACTAACATGCACCACCAGACGCGACAAGGAAGCATCAAAAAAAAGTGTCACTGGAATAGCTTTAAGCAACTATTCGCAGGAGTGCCGGTGGGCGGGGCTCGTGTCTAGACGACGCGCCGACTGATGAAGCGCCCCCAACCCGGTTGGCGCGAACATTACCATTATTGGTCTCGGGCACGGCCCAACGTCGCACAGCCCAAATTCGATGCGCCCAAAGGGAATTGAACCCTCGACCACCCGATCGCGAGTCGGGTAGCTTGAAAGCAGAGTTGTGGCCAACTGAGCTAGGGTGCAGTGACAAGGTCCGCACAAACGGACCATACATCGTGGGTCGGGAGGGCGATCGAACCGGAAGAGGAGGCGACGATCGGCTCATCAACTCCAATATCGAAACATTCACCATCCTACCGCAACCTCACTGGTCCACATATGGTCCATTTATCCATCTGAATGGAATTGCTGAGCATTAAGCTTGGCTATAGAGAGGGAAATCACGAGGCGTCAAAAATAATTATGTGCGGGCCTTGACTCATGTCGACACGGTCGCCGACTCGCTGGACTATCGATCCGTTGGCGCTAGCAGTTAACTGCTTTAACTACTACTTTGGGCTCGATATAAGTGATCTGTCATGCAGATGGGGCTATCAGACGCGTCGGGCGACGCGCTCCCACGCCGTCCTTCGGGATGTGTGACGTGACATCACGTCCTCTCTTACCGCGATACCACCATCCCGAACCATCCTGCGCCGCCCACCTCAAGATGACTAGCAATCAGAGAGAAAACACTATCACACAAGCCATAATTAGTGCCATCGAAGACCCCGAGTTCAAAGTCCCACTTCCTTGGCTCCTTCAGTCGACATTTATATTTTGGTCGACATGGGACCCCCTACTTTCTCCCGAGGACACTGTTCACGAGGGATTCAAGATATTGGAGAGAAACGCTTTGAAACATGCCCTCGTCTTGGCGTTTCTTTAGGTTTGCGGTGGAATAGAGGCGGGTTGCGTTGTAGGCATGTACTTAGGGTGTACGTTCCTTCATCCAAGGGCCGCTCTCCTCTCACAAGCCTTCGAAGACGATTGAGAACTGTCTACTGTCGGAGAAGGTGCTTTTTGAGCTGCTAAAGAAGCCGGCGCACAAGGACGCGAAAAAAATTGCCGGCGACGGGATCGGTGTTGTTTCGGACGGCGTTCACATTTTCAGCGGTCTATGCCACGAAGCGCAGGGTCTTGCCAAGATGTTACCGTGGATTATTAATCTGCTCTGTCCCCTCATTCAGGTCGCAATCGAGGCCCATGAAGCATTGTGAGGCCTCTCCTCCCCTTTCGAGCTCAGACGCGAAAACTGACCTCCTCATCAGCAGGAACAACAAGCGGGTACGAGTAGCGAACGGCGCAGCGCGTCCCACCGGTCAGCACTTGTTGGGCGTTCCAAAATCCAAAGTCTAACCATTTATCGGTAGAGTTGCGCGTGCTCCACAGAATCTTCAAACTTCAATCCTTGAAGAAGCCACAGAAAGTGAGCAGAGCGAGAGAGCGGCAGTACCGCGAGCTGCTGGAAACACTCCCTCCGACACCGACACCACCCAGCCCAGACACTGACGAGGACGCGGGCCAGTCCAGTCCAGTTGCCGCCCAACCACACCTGCGCACCGCCTACCGCATCTCCAGCTTTCAAATCGAAACCGGCCGTACTTTCCCGGAAGCAGCATCGAGCCAGACGACGGGGCTATCAGAAGCATTTACTTTGAAGGTGCGTCGGCCCCAGTTGCCTCGTTAACGTCCTAACGATCTTTGGATCAGCGAAAGAATCATCCGGCTGACCCCGAGCGGTCCCACAAGTCCTGCCTCTCCAAGCCACCCAGCACAGGAGTCCCGCTGACGCCGCGGAAAGCACAAGACAGTACGTGGGCCTCTTCCAATCACCGCTGTCAGTTCCCAATGCATCATCTCAGACGCCCAGCCCGCTGCGTACCTCAAGCCACCGCCGGCGCCTGTCTTCTCGGGTTATCTCCCCGCTCCCCGAACACCACTGCTCTCTTCAAGATTCACAACATCGTTCTCTCGTCTCCCCTCTTGACGGAAACCTACTTCAAGTTTCTAGATTGATCTGCTTGCTCCCTCGGTCTCTCGGTCTCTGCCAGATGATCTTTGGTTCTCAAGCGCATTTCTCCCCTCTCTCTGCACATCTACATTTCTATACCCGCTACAGCGATACCTCTATCCTTAAAAGAATTCTCTTCTCCATTCTCTCTCTCTCTATCTTCCCCTTCGCCTTATGTTCCAGTGTATCACGACGGGCTCTCTCGAATTTGTATGGTGCAGCTTCTTGCACTGACCTTGTATATCATTGAATTGTACTTTTTTTTGATGATATTGGTATTGTGAGACTTGCAAAAAATGGCCCTATGATCGACAGTGCGACACAGAGTACATTGGTTAAAGTTGAATAATCGTCGCGCCGCCTGTGTCGCGACTGTCAGTGACAGTTCGATAATCTACGCGACATTACGTACGCGTGTGATTGCCACACGTGATCGTAACACGTTTGTCTCCAACCCAACTGCATCTCCAGTCTGTAACTGTCTGTTACAGTCTAAGTCTTGTGAACGGTGGAGAAAGTGAAGAATAGAAGTGATCCTCTGTTAGTGAGTCCGCATCACTTCTCTTCCACGACTGGCTTAGCATTCTATAGGCAGTTTAGCGGCATTGATTGCCACTCCCGGACCCCGCAATGTCGTCTTTGAGCATCGACGACGTGCCCCCGGAAATCTGGAGCGTCGTGGCCCGATTTTCGTCCCGTCAATCGCTGGGCAGACTCTGTGCCGTCTCGCACAAATTTTGGACCACAATCTCAGTGCTCTTGTATTCCGACACCATCGATCCTCCGATAACCATAGCAGCTTCCTGGCGACTTATGGTATTACTGAGCAAGGAAGATGCCCCGGTCTGGAAGCCGCACCCCGCGACTCTGCTTCGCCGGCTACACTTGGCAGACGGGAGAAACGGCTTTCTCATGCGGCTCAGCACTGGTGACGAGGCTCAAACTCAAGCAGCCTTGAATTCGATCAAAAACACGTATCGTTTTGTTACTGGGGACCGAGAGTATAAGAGGGTCCGCGTTACGCGCTCTGAAGTGGGATATGTCGTCGGGTCTCGATGACCTCGGCCAGATCCTAGGAAACTCGGCGCACTTCCCGAATCTCAGAGAGCTGGACATATATTCCAATGGGACAAATACCAATTTCGACGTACGCTAAATGAATGTCTACATTGTGGCTCCAGGCTAAAGACTTGGCAGTTCCTGCAGATACAAGGATTAGAAGTGCTGAAGCTGGATTTTACTCTTCATGTGATGCGTGAGTGCATTTGGCTCGCGTGTGTTGTTCCTTGCTGAGGATACTCAGATTATCTCTACAATCTCGACGCCGGCAACGCGCTCTGCTCCAACCTCTCAGAAGCGATTGAAACCCTACCGGCATCTTCCCCGCACCTCCACACTCTGCAACTGCATATAAAGATCCCTCTTGACATGTGGATCGACAACTTCTTTCCGCACTCGGGATACGGCGCTCTCGTGGCGGCGATAAACCTCCTCCATCTCCCCGCCCTCGCTGTCCTCGACCTCTCCCTGAACCTAAATCCGCGCGTTGTGGTTGATGGGCTCGACGTTCCCGACGACTTTGGCCCATTCTTGAGCCGCCATCCGGATCTTTTGGACCTGACGCTCTTCTCGTCAGGAACGAAGATGCCGGAATGACAGCACATTTCTGCCCTGCCTCCGCTCCTTCGCCGGCTCTTTCGAGCACTCGTCGATCCTCTGTGCAGGTGACCGACCGCTGGAAACGCTGACGCTCAGACTCCCTCTTCAAAACAAATCCTCCCTCATGCGCTGGCCGCCCCATCCGACACTGTCGAGGCTGCGGGTCGTGGCGATCGATAAAGATGGACGCGACATCGACTCGAAATACCTGAACGTGGAGTCGACCATGTCGTTTGCTGCGTTTGCCTCGTCCCACCCCAGGCTCACTCATCTTGATGTTTGCAAGGGCGAATGGCAAGTCATCGAATTTGATATCGTGACCGTACTGACCGGGCCTCCCAGGCAAATTAAAGCAGAGGATTGATTATATCTTGAGAAGATGCGCGACTATATCTTGCAAATATCTTGACTATATCTTGGGAAGATGAGAAGGGGAGTTTATGTACCTTCTACGATCGAATGGGAGTGCCGGGCGGGCTGACGAAAAGAGCAAAAACAACATTCAAACCTGTCTGAGGTTGTGGCCACTGAGTACTGAGTACCCAACGCGGACGTGGGTAGCTAATGAAAGAAGCGACGAAGAGCATCGAAGGAAAACACCGAAGCCTCTTTGGGAAAAATTCGAATAAATAAATGAATGAGTAGTACTAGAGACTTCCTTGCTCCACTGGATGCAACGGTCTGTGTGTCTCCAACGCATCGAAAAAAAATGTACTTGGCGGTATAATTACGCGTGGGGAACGGTGACGGTGATCGACGACCACTGCCTCACTCTTTCGGCGCTTCAGGACACACGTTTGGTCTGTACTTACGACCATCTCGACTCTATCTGAGTCTCAAGTTGACGAGAAGACTGCATCCCTGGACTTGTATGCCTTCCGAGGCCGAATTTTGGGGAGACACCCTCCACTGGTCCTTTGACGGCAGCCACGTTCTTTTCTCCTTCTTCCAGCTTGACTCCTTCGGCGGCTTCGTGCTCGGGGCGCTATTCACCGCCGCGATATGCGTGTGCGAGAGGTGCGTGTGTGGCAGTTTGTGTCGCAGCACTGACTCGGTCTAGACTGCTGTCATTTGCGTTCGACCATCGGTGGGGGCCAGCGTCAATACGGCGGTCGCGCGGTGCGAATGCGCTCTGGCGCGCGGGGATGTACTGGGTGCTGGCCTTGTTGCGGCTGTGAGTCGACGGTGGTGTTGTACACGGGAAAATGCGACTGAAGGCCCGGTAGCATGTACATGCTCATTGCGATGACCATGAGCGCAGGGTGAGTCGCCTCTTCGTTTTCTCGAGACGCGAGCTGACACCAGGGCTTCCAGGCTTATCCTCGTCGCAGTACGCCCTCCAAATTTTGTTTTCGTCGAGAGCCCGAGGAATAACCTCGTTCGTCTAGGTGACGACTCTGGCTGTCGGCCAATTTTTTATCGAGCTACGGACGCCCCCTCAGGGCCGAGATCTCGAGTGCGCTATTCTTCTTTCAAGGATAGCCCGCATCCCCTCACACGTACCCCGCAGTTACACACCCCTAGATGAAGCCCCGCTATACACCATGCCCAGCTGCGAGGACGTTGGCGCCTTCCGACATGACGCGCGCGCAAAGCCAAGACCCGAGGAGATATTCATCCACCCCGCGCAGTCGAACCTCGCGCGGGCGGATGCGCTCGCGGGGAGCACGGAGCGCATGCAGGGGACACGCGAGGCGCGGAATGGCCCTGACGCGCGGTCACTGCTTGGCCAGGCGAAGCCCGCCGGCGTGGGGCCTAGACGCGCGCCGTTTCAGCTTGGGGGAGACCCCGGCGATTCAGATTCGGATTCGTGATTTTCGGGGCTGTTGCTGTGTCTGCACTTCTGAATTGCATTTCCCCTTCCAGAGATTCTGGTCCTGTACACCGCGACACCGTTGCGTCGAATGAACTGCTGGACCGAAGTCCAAGCACTTATAAGCCTCTCTCGCGGTCTTGCAATCTCTTGAGCATTCAGCCCCCAGTGGATCCAAAACCATTTTTTGTCGGAGAATCCTCGTTCTAAGCCAAGTCGCCAACTGAGGCCCCGCTTAAATTGAGACATCACTCAAAGTTATGGAGCGTTAGGTACGTGGTATAACGAGCGCCTAGTTCAAGACTTCTCCCGGTGCCCACAGCAAGCCAAAATTAGTCTTCACCACCAGCGCTCAAATGCTATCCAATGTGGGCTCATAATGGGGCCATGGCGCCGCCTGCAAATTTTCTGACCTCGGTTATGAAAATCGGGCGGCGATGCAAATGAGCAGAAGGACTAAGGAAATCATTATTGGAGCCCAGATCCCCGAATTCGGACAGGAGCTGAGGGCCGTTGAACCGTTTTAACCGAGGTTCGGATCCGTACGATCCTCTGTTCTCTTCCTTCACGCCCCATGGAATACGCCTCGCCCTCCTCTGGCATTCTGCTAGCAGTTGGGGTTGCGGCCCTCCTTGCATTCGTTACTTCCATATCTCGGTCTTCAAGTTCGCTAGTCGGGAAGTTGCCTGGCCCGCCAGCGTCGTCGTGGGTTTACGGTATTTGTTTATGCACCTGGAGCAAGGAGTCAAGCTCATTTGAACAGGGAACATACTGCAGCTGGTCTTCCCGAGCGTGTACGGAGAGTTCGAATATGGATGGCAGAATAAATATGGGACTGTGTACCGGATAAAGGGAATGTTCGGGGTATGTCCTATGTCCCTTTGAATCATCGCTGCTCACAGGAAAATAATAACGTGCTGTATGGACAGGAAGATCGCCTGATGGTTTCTGACCCTGTCGCTGTGCAACACATTCTCAAGAACCGCAGTTTTATCCGCGCACCGACCCAATTGCAGACGGGTAAATTGATATTCGGGGAGCGAAGCGTCTATTGCGCCGAAGGTTGGCCGATACGGTGGCTAGTCATTATTAAGTCTCATTTTTATTGGCAGGCGAGGATCACCGTCGGCTCCGTGCAGCCCTCAGTCCTGGGTTTTCGCCTGCTGTCGTTCGCGACTTTTTACCCATATTTTCGGATGCGGCTCAACGGGTACTGCGCTCCGATTTGTTGGTGCGGAGATACTGACTGACCTTGGCAGATCGTTCAAGAATGGGATCAAGTTTGCTTCTCCTGGATCTCGGGCCCTGGATTAACGTTTGCAATATGTTGGACCACGCAACATTGGATGTAATCAGCGAAGGTCTGTTAATCTCCGTCTTGATGATGAACAAGCTAACAGACTGCCGAATACTCTATACATAGCTGCATTGGGCCTACCCATAAATACTGTCGCAGATCCCCAACACCCTCTCGCGAAGAGTCATCTGAATGTCCTGTGAGTGTCCGATGTTTGTTTTAGACCTTCGCCAAGATCTGAATTTATCTTGCCTGAAGCGCGGCGGCTTTCAACCGCTCCAAACAAGATCCTCTTCGCAGATGTGTTGCTTCCATATATCCCTTCGTTTATTTTGCGCAGTGCCGTTCACCTTCCCGACCGCTACATCGCGTGCGCTGAAAGGCTTTCTGTCAGTCACCGACGTCCATGGGCTCCAAGCTCATTGACGATAAAACGGAAGAGCAGAGAATGGGCAGCCCGCAAGGCAGCGATGTCCTCAGTATTCTAAGTTGCGCTTCTCTCTCGTTGTTGGATTAATTCTGATTGGATCCCGGACCATAGTCAAGGGTCTGTTGGGGCAGCGGAAGGAAAAGCTCACAGGCAGCGAGCTGGCAGAACAAATTCGCATCATTCTTCTAGGTGGCCAGGATACTAGGGTGAGCAGGTTTTTATAAGCATGGGTTCTACTTTACAGCAAGTGGTGTAGGCCGACGCTCTGGCCTGGTGCCTACATGAGCTAGCTCGAGATCAAGATTATCAGAACAAGCTCCGGGCTGAGATAGAGTTGCACCGCAGTGCCTCCAGCGGAGGTCGAATGGACTATGACTCGATGCCATTATTGAACGCGTTCCTCAAAGAGACTTTGAGGGTATATCCAGCTGCAGCATATCTGGAGCGTGTTGCTGGCGAGGACTTGGTGATTCCCCTCGCATCGGAGATTGTGACGACATCTGGGGATCGTATCTCTCATCTCCCGGTCAAGAAAGGGCAGTTCATTGCAGTTGCAATCGCTTCTTACCAGAGGTACGTGCGCTTTTGAAACTCCAGATGGGTTGATGGCTCATGGCTGGTGGAACATAAATTCTAGAGAGGAAGCCTTGTGGGGCTCCGATGCGAACGACTTCAAGCCATCTCGCTGGCTCGAGGGTGACCCGTTCAAAGGGAAATCCATCGGACCGTATGCCCATCTGTTCGCATCGCTTCTTTCTTTGAAAGCCGTGGACTAAAACTCCTCGTATAGCCTAACATTCTCGGGCGGCCACCGTGTTTGTGTAAGTCGCTCATCCTATCGCCAAGGAAGCTAACATCTCATCATACCCTGTAGGCAGGATGGCGGTTTGCGTGCGTAAATTTCAGAGTATCATAACATCACTGACCGTTCGTGCAGGGTTCTGGAAATGCAAGTCATCCTGGCGGAGCTTGTTCTTAATTTCTCCTTCGGTTCGTCGAAGGACGACCCTGTGCGGCCTCTCTACGCAGGAATACTGCTTCCGATCACCAATGAAGGTGTCAAAGGGCTGCCGCTTCTCATCGAGCGCGTTGCACACTAAACTACGGCAATTTCGCAAATTTCAACATGTTGAACATCAGGTCACGTGCACAATGTTGAAAACGAGCATTTTCGTTTTCAACGTTCAAATTCACAGCCACATGTGTACATATTGGTACAAACGACTCATCATATCGGAGAAAAAGTCAAATCAAGACGCCTTGAGTGTAATCTGGCCGACGCCACTTTGGTAGGTCACGACGAAAGCCCCAGCGTCAACCGGGAATGTCGTGGTGGGTTTCAAAACACCGACACCAGAGACGGCCGCAGTCTGTGAGACTACCAGCCTCGCATTCGGAGCGCTTGCAGCCGCGGTTGCACCGTCAGGCGCCGGTGTGATCGTTACAACAACCGTCTGAGTGCTAGGTGTGTAGCTGATAGTTGAGAACGCTCCGGCGTCCAGTGTGATCAGGGCGGCAATAGGAGCGATGAATATCCGACGTCGGACGGCGTCGCGGATTTGAACTTGAATGGCCGGACTTGTCGAAGTGACGATGCCGCCGAAGGCTTGCCAGCCGAAGTCAGGATGGTTGATGATGGTGGTTCCTGTGCCCATCGCAAGGCCAGAGAAGTTTGGACTGAGCGACTGTGAGCTGATGAAGTACGGAGGACCGGAAATAATTACCCGTAATCTCCCGAATAGGCATCCCATGCAAGCTGTATGCGCGTCAATATACGTGAGGTAGGATGATGAACTATACCCACTGTATCTGCGAATGAGTGGAACGATGCGGCTGCGAATCCTCCTTGGTCGATATTTGACATGGGGCCACTTAGCCCAGCATGTCCTACGCGCAATAGGAAGTAATCGGTTGGAGCGGACTCGAAGGCAGTGATCAAGGGAAGAGCGTTCAACCCGCTGCCATAATGATGTATCTGCCGTTCGATTCTTTGCAACTTCCCGCCATAGATGTTGTCCCTGCACCCCACAAAGGATCAGGATTGAAACTGCGAGCAGTTGACTTCGACGCACCAGTATCGACGGGCATTTCCGTTGTAGCCCCAGTGAGGGATGAGAGGTTGGTACGCAATGATAGAGTTGAGGGCATTGGTGGCTGTCGTTGTGTCGTTGAAGTACTTGCTCCATGCATATACCTAGAAACAACGACATTAGTACGCCGGTTTTTATTCAGGTCAATGCATCTTACTCCTTCTTGGCCTGTGCTGATGTAGGCGAAAACAATCAGAACATTTCATTCAACACCGAAGATGGCGACTCACGAGTCCCAAGCCATCTCAGATCCAAACCTAATTGCAAACATAATCAGAGCCGGCGCATGTAGATAGAAATGGTCACAAACGGATAACGCTCCTTCGACCACGCAGTCCAACGAGTTCTCATCTGGGCTTCAACGAATGTAGAATTGGCGGTTAAACCCTCGCGCTTGAGATCGTCCAGCAAAAGGCGGATCACGGTCTCTCCCATCAGCCCGTCCGTGTTGAACCCGACACTGCGGCTCATCATCGCCTGGACCGTGAACACGGCCTGGTTGATGTACCACTGCCAGGTGTGGGTGGTAACAAGTGCAGGGTAGTTCCGCGCCACGCGATAAAGCGCCCAGTATGCCGCCGTTACATGCACATAGTCATAGGCGCGGTCGGTCAAGTACGAATTGGCCTGATTCCAGGACCACCAATTGCCCCAGAAAATGTTCGAGGGGTAGACGTAGTTGGGCTGCAAAGTGGGGTCGTAGTAGAAGACAGCCTATGACCCAGGTTAGATTGAAAAGGTAGGAGATTTTACCACGCTACCTTTTTAACCGTGCCTACAGCGAGGAATGTGAGACGCACGATCTCGCGCTACAGAATTGTTTGCGTACCGTTGAAATTTTGTACAGATCCCCACAAGGTGAGGTTGATAAACTGCTCCAACTTTGCGACCTCTAGACGATGGTTAGGAAGGTGATCGATCGCGAAATGACAAACTAACCAGGAGCCGAAGGTTGCACGAATTGCTTCATCGCGCCAGCCAACCAGGATCCGGCACCAGCCTCATCACTCAGCCCAGGAATCCAAGCCCTGGGATCGTTTTTCACGACTGCATTGACCTGCCTGTCATAGCTGATAATAGACGGCGACCGCTTGAACGGATCAGTCGGGTCGTTGAACCACTGGGACGTTGTCTGGAAAGAATGCGTCAAAGCAATTATCGCGGAGAGATGCGGGCGTACCAGGAAATTTCCGAGATCTGAAATGGCCTTGGTCGCACCGTTGGTAACGTAGTAATGCAATGTTTGCAAGGTCCCATCGGCATAAGTAACGGACAGACGAGCACGACCCCAGGTATGACTGGTAATCGAGTAGCCAACCCAACCAGCAGTTTTCGCGTCGGTGTTGGTTGCCCACGTCAGGGCTCCGGTGGGAGAGACAGAAATATTCTGCACGGCGGACGGGTAATTGAGGAAGAGTTTTCCCAGCTGGTCAGTAGGGAGAATGTATCCAGGAACCGAGACGGCCACGGGTCGAGTGTTGGTTTGCAGAGTCGACTCGATGTTACGGATTGAAGACGCAATCCGGAATTGGAGCCCGTAGGTCCGCGTTTGGCCAGGTTGGAGTACGAAAGACGTCGGAGCATTCCATGGCGTGACATTGGCCCATTCGTTCTGCGCGTAAGCCAGGGTGTGGAATTGCCATTCATACAACCCTGAGAAATAACGTCAGGTTCAGTTTCATCATGCAACAATGGCTGGTCTTGCCTTCGAAGGTCTGGCTTTGATAGAATGGCGTAAGGGCTGTGGATTCCGGAAGAAACCGCCATCCTTCCAACGGGCTTTTGCCGACTGGCATTACCACCAGGGGCGGCAAGGTGCCAAGAAGCGGCGTCACCTGAACGAATCCAGCGTCCTGCCCGATATATGGATCGAACAGGCTGCAGATCGTGTTGGTTTGAGCCGCCGTACGGCCAGTGAATATCTATCCCCAAAAATTGTAAACCGCCGATAAATAAAGAACGTTGCTACGGACGTTGTTGAACTCCAACGGCGCGCCCAAGGCGCCGATCTCGACGGCCACCGTCTGCGAGTTGGTCACATCGAAGAGGAGCTCGATTCCCTTGCTATCAGACACCCAGCGCCGGGTTATATTTAAGAGGGAGGTCGTGGGTAGTGTGGGCCCCAAATTGGCAGCGGCAAGAGTGGTACCAGAGACGGCAGCGGGCGTCAATTTCTTCCGGGCCGTCGACGAATCGCCACTGACCCAGGCGGTGGAGCCCACTTTGCGAGCTATGATACAATGTCAGTTGTGCGGTGACAGGCATATATTTCTGCAAACCCCGGAATGTTATGTCGCCTGCAAATAAATTATGAGGGACCGAACGGAGCACGAGAATCAGCTCACTGACCAAGGTGATAGTTTCCGTTCGCGGCTCGAGAAGTCATCCTGTTGTAAATTGAAGAACAGTCCATTGTGAATGCTTTCGATCTCACATATCGGTAGGTACAAAATTGAACGTCGACCCCGCCGGCGAAAGGGAGTACAGGGTTTGGGAGTCCTTGACCAGCTGGAAATTAAACGTGGACGTGTTGAAAGTCGAAAATCCATCGGCCAAGCCCAACGTTCCATTGGTCTGTCCTCTCGCCGCATGCATATGCACGGCGAGTACCAACAAGGCGGCCAGCATGGTTTCGAGCATTCTCCGCATTCTGATGGCATTACTGTGAACCCGAGGAGAAACATGGCAGATATTGACTCACAGTGTTGTGGAGCGAAAGGCGGAAGTGCGCTGTTGACGAGAGAGTCGGGCTCAGTTTTAACGACTTCTCCGCTCGCATCTAGATCCGTCAGAAGCGAGTGAATCATGCGGAGGAGGATTCTGAATAGATCAGAAATGGGTCGAGGGCAGTCACAATGGGATCCTTACAAGGGCAATCTTGCTTCGCATGCTAATGGGAAAATCTCGGAGGTGGTCATTGGGTTCCGAAGCGCTCAGTCTCGTGCAGCTTGGGAATTTTACGCCCTTTATGGGACCCAATGAATGAATACGAGGACCTGGAGGCGGCCCGCGTCAGTGCGTTGTCTTCCTGCAATCTTCCTGTGTCTTCGAGGGCGGAGCCGAGGCGGATAATTCTCCACGTCGTCCGATTAAGATAGATACGAAGAGCTAGGAGTTCCTATGTTGCGAGCGCCTTATCTTTGTTATTCTGTATCGCAAGACTTGAGATTTGGCCGAGACCTAGCGGAATTGTGGAAAAGGCGGATTCTGGCGGACTCGAACCTAGGTCTGATCAGATGATCAGATCATGATGGAATGATTGCTGCTCTCAGGCTCGCATTGTGCAAGGCATTGGTTGGCAAGGCATTGGTTGGGCCGCCAGGCAAGAGCCCAACGCCGCGCGCGGTTTACGACTCCCGATTTATGCTCTATGATATCCCCCACGCCCCCACTCACGATCCCCGTCTCCTCGCGCGCCCACCGCGCCAAAAATTCGACATCTGAGGACTCCAAGCTTCAAGCTTCAAGAATGGGGAACATACATATTCCTTAGGTATTCCTGGCGCCAATGGTTCGTTCAGGAACCCGTAGGTCGCCATCAACTTCGGTGGATGTCCTGCGCGATATTTTGCCTTGAAGCACGGTGCAGATCTGGTATGGGGCCCAGAAATTCGATAAGGCGCTTTTGCCCGGTGAACGGGTCGAGTCGTTGATGAATCATGAATACGATTGTCGATTTTGTCGAGGGGGTGGCTAGAGGGATTGCGGAGATCGAGAATATCATGGGGGTTGCCTTAGAGTGGAGGACGCGAAACGAATTCGGAATTTCACTGGTATGTCCTCCGTCCTGCTTGTTCTGTGCTGACTCGACTTCACAGGCGCACACTCCTTCATGATCGCGCAAGCGGCCGAAGCCAATCCAAGCTGCTTCTCCGCTCGCCCTTTAGTCGATGTCGAGCGCAAGTGGACCTCCGTGTGGTAAGCCTTGCATCTTTTTTTCGCTCTGCGGTTGCCTGATCCAAACACCTGGACAACAACCGGGGTTTGACCAAGTTCTGCGTCTCGCAATTCAAGGGGAAGCTTGTGAACAGCTGCCCTGCGTTACCGCGAAGTTTGGGATGGTACCAAAGGATTCGGTGGCCTAGAGGATAGCCCTGGAGGCGTGGACAGATGATTGTCAAGAAGTTGTACGCGCGACCGAGGCGAGACCGCCGTGGCCAGGCAGGGTGAGGCGGCGGATGTTCCAGAAGAGTCTCCTACGCCTCCGATGCTTGTCACTCCCTCCGTAACCTTCACTCCAAGACCTCCCGGCTCCGATGCAACTGCTGCACCGTCTCGATATCCCGCTCTCGCTGGTCATGATCCTCTCACCCCGAACCCGGCCGGTGTTTCTGCGCCGCTTGTAATTTCGACAAGTCAAGTGAAAACTAAGTACCGATTTTGCAACGGGTGAGTTGGACGTATCATCCACCCCACCTTTCAGTCTGACTGAGCCATACAGTGCTTTCTGCGCTCACTATCCCGCTTATTAGGCGTCCCGAGCCGTATAAGTACTGTGATACATCGCATAAGCCGTCTCGACACACGGGCCGATTCGACGATCTAGGCCGGACCCACATTCGCTTTTAAGCTTGAGGCTCTCGATGTCGACCAGAAGCCTCACGTTTAAGCCGGTTGCAAAACGCCCAAACCATGAATGCCCCATGCTTATTCCGGTTGTCCCATCCATGTTTATCCACAACGATGAGCTCCCGGAAGCAAGAGGCGTCCCCGTTGGTTCGCCTGGCGAGTTTCTTTGTCGCATCAGTCGGTTTCTTGCTGGTGCGCCCAAGCTCGACCACATCGCTGGAGCGGCCCAAAAATTCTTGTTGTCTCAAGCTTTTTGGAAATATGTAGCTGTAAACATTCAAGTCATGGATATCGACTATCAACCTATCGTACTTTCTGTGTTCTCTCTTCACGCATGGAGGTACTTCAATCTTCCGCACCAACTCTTAACCGCCATGATGTTCACAAATTCCCAGGCTACTTATTTCTGGAACACCAGAACCGACATTAGTTAGTGGAGTATACAAAATAATTAACGTACCCCTTTGGAATTTGCCTTATTCTGCAAGCAATGAGTGTAAGCCTCAACATTGACACCCAGGGGCCAGGGAGCCTTGTTGAAAGTTCCCATGGAGAAAAGAGGTCAACTTACCCCACTGTATGCCGGGTTGTTTGCATTGGTCGGATTTGCAGCCTGGTACTGCGGAGAATTATCCACCCTAGGCGTGCCATTTGGATTCTGTGCTGAGCTCCTGAGAACTCCCCGTTGGGCATTTACAACCTGGAGCGAGAAAAACTCCACTGAGTACATTGCATTTGGAATTAAATGAAGAGGATACATACAGTGTTCATGGCCCGCCGTCCAGCTGTCTGGAGCATGAACCCACCAAAGGTGGGGTCGGTCTTCTTGAAGTCGGACATAATGGAGTTGCAACGAAGAGAGGAGAAACTCTTTGCTTAAGACAGAGTGTACCGAAGAGTGTTGAGGTTCTTTGTTGTGATGAGGGCACTTTTATATGCCCATTGCCCCGTTGTTCCCGATATAAGCCAGCGGGAAGGAAACAGATGTCCAGCCCCAAACTAATTATAAAGTACCCAACTTGGGGTGTGGTTATGGTTAGGATCTTGCCCGTCTGGGCTGTGTACGCAGGGAAAGGGCCAAGGTCCACAAAAGAGGATATATTAAATCATTGTAATTGGGGACGTAGAGTGTGGTGACCTTATCTATGAAGGCCCTTCGATGAATTGGGAGTGTTGAGCAAAGTGAAAAGAAGAGGATATATCAAATCATTGTAATTGGGACGTGGAGAGCGTGGGTGACCTTGTCTATGAAGGCCCTTCGATGAATTGAGTTGAGCAAAGTGAAAGGAAGAGGATATATCAAATCATTGTAATTGGGACGTGGAGAGTGTGGGTGGCCTTATCTATGAAGGCCCTTCGATGAATTGAGTTGAGCAAAGTGAAAGGAAGGGATATATCAAATCATTGTAATTGGGATGTAGAGCGTGGGTGACCTTATCTATGAAGGCCCTTCAATGAATTGAGAGTCTTGAGCAAATTGAAAGGAAGAGGATATATTAAATCATTGTAATTGGGACGTAGAGCGTGGGTGGCGTTATCTATGAAGGCCCTTCGATGAATTGAGACTCAATGAGAGTCTTGAGTAAAGTGAAAGAAAGAGGATATATTAAATTCTTGTAATTGGGACGTGATCTTATCTATGAAGGCCCTTCAATGAATTGAGAGTGTTGAGAGTGAGTTGAGCAATGTGAAAGGACTTTTGTCCAATAAGGGCCTTCATAGATAGTAATAAGGCCCCTGCCGCACCCACGTTCTAGTATCTACGTCCCAATTACGATGATTCAATATATCCTCTTTTGTGGACCTTGGCCCTTTGCCTGCGTACACAGCCTAGACCAAGCGCAGATGGGCAGGATCCTAACCATAACCAGGCTCTACGTCCCACTGCCAGTGTCTTGATTTTATCGATCCAGCTGATTGTGTCGAACCAGTTAGAAAACGACATTTTCACTTATTTTCAGTGTTTGACTGTTACCACGAAGAGCTTGGATGTCTTTGGTGATCAGGTCAGGAGGTAAAGTTAAGTGCCGCAGACAAAAAAGGCTACGGACCATCACTGGTCGAACATGGAGCCGAATCGTTTAATAACTATTGTAGCGCGCTGTTGCGGCAAAGCCCACTAACTTGGGTTGGCAAGTTCAACAGTTGGTGAGCAAAGATTTATTTTCCGACCTCAAGCCTGGCAATATTCTGCTTTGTGTATGCCTCACGGCAGTGACCAGTCTAAGCCTCCATTTAAATTTCAGTGTTGCCGCGGTCCAGTTCAGTCAAGGTCCAGTCCAGTTCAACACAAAATTCTCCGAATATCGACACGGAGTTTCGGTTCGGTTCAGTCAACCCTCTGAACGTTATTAAGGTTCGGACCCTTTTGATTCTCGAACTCTTTGACCAACAGGAAATGAAATGGTGGCTATCGAGATGGTTAGGGAGTTCTTGATTCTGGCTTGACAGCGCGACTTTCAAAATTGTGGAGATAGAAACAATGAGAATATAGGATATATGTACCACTTGGCCCAATTCTCGCTCGGTCGACACGTCGACCAGCTCGGATTGAGCGCGAGATTCGGTAATTCACGCCGCTGTCGAGTTGAATAGTCGCCCTTTCAGGAATCGAGCAAGTAAGCCAGTCGCATTTCTGTACCTGCAGTCGGAATGGTTCAACTTGAGTCAATGAGAAACCTTCTGACCAAATCCAAAGGGTCCAACCTCTGCGATGCTGCAATTGCCGTTTTTTTCCTCCCTTTGTTCTCAACACTGGCACTTCAAACGAACCTTGACGTGCATCAGATTACTCACTGGCATGCGGCGAGTTGGTCTAGGTCTTGTCTCGGTCAGTCTGTGTTTCCATAGCAGATCCAGGACCACGGCCGTGGCTCAATAATTTCACGTGGAATCAAAACTCGACCAAAGCCGTGCAGAAAACTCGGCCATCACCATTGCTCACTGGTTGATCAGGACCATCAATCAAATCTCAGCTGATCTTCATCAATGCAATCATTAAGCGTACACTCTGCACAAGGAGGGCGCTATAAGACCCACTAACTAAAGTTAGTGGGCATCGGCCATGACTGTCGGCCTCGCTGGTGAAAACAAGTTTTCCATCAAGCATCAGCAAAGATCGACCACTGGAGTTTGGCCCGAATTTTTAGCGGTCAGAATCAAGCCAATACAGGGTGTATTGGCCGAATATTAGCGGAATATTGTCAAAAATATTGGGCAGCCATTATCCAGACAACACAACCAATATTCACCGAATATTGGACGCGTTTTCTGCTTTTTCCCGTCCCAGATGGACTTGTCAATTTCTTGACCAGAGTCGGGGCTTACATAATCCCGGACTCTTTCGTCTTTCCTCCATGTATGGGATGACGCGGCCTCTCCCGACTTCGAACCACTCATCCAGCCTGCTTCAAGTTCTGGGATTATATTTGCACTGCTCCTCTCTCGTCGGACCCCAATTTTCTGGCCATTTCGGTATGATTGGCACCCGTAATGAACCGATCCGGCTTACCACCAAAACGACCGTTTTGCGAGCTCTAAACACGTCTCGAACCCTTCAGCAGGCATACTGTGGCTCTATAAACGGTATGTCGCGCACCTTCCGGTATCTGAACGTGATCTGAGCACAATTTCGTTAGGAATCAGCTCTTACAGCGGGGATATCTCGATTCCGGTACTCGATGCCCATTGAAAAACCATGGTGCATCACGAGGGGCTTCTTTATCTGTGAGTCACCACCCTGACTCGCTGTGTGGTCCTAATTGGTGTGATATTCCTTGCTCAATCGCAGTTTTTGCACGAATCCGTGATTCGGTGAGCAAGCCTTCAGTCAGAACTTCCACTCACTATTCCTAAACCCTTTCCATACATTGTCGCAGCGTCCCCATTCTCCCCGCCCTTTTCCTCGCTCACACGCGACCCTCAAGACTTCAGTCTTACCCTCTCCCGCGGCGAGGGTCGTCCCGTGCCGTTGCTCAAGACTCTGACTGTCGCGTGGTATTCGACCAATGCCATGACGTCCTCCACGCGTACCACCTCCCCACGGTTGCCTCCAGATCTACCTCCGTCGTGCCGCAGACGTACTCCTACGGTGGACACACATTGGCGCACAGAGCTCAGTCCGCACGATGACTGACCCAGCCTGTTAGCGTAGCGCGGGCGCTCAGTAGTACGTCGCAAGATCCACTTGGGCCGGAGTTCGAGGTAAACCCATCTTGGATTTCTTTCGAGTCTACTGATCTTGATTGTGAACTGTAGATTCTTCTTTTGCGTGTTGAGCGTCGGTTGCAGGTGTGGGAACGCACGGAGGTATGGCTGTTATGCAGAGCGGGCCCACGGCAAGCGACTCCAGCCCTAAAAACGTTGCGGGTGCGCCGATCGCGTCGAGTGGGGAGAATGGTGTGCTCCCCTTCTTTTTGTCTGTCTTGATTTTCGGCGAGCGGACACGGCGCACGGTGAAAGGCGTGTGCGTGTGCGTATTGTTACAGCGATGGGGCGGGGGCCGGTGGTACGTCGTCTCTTTTGGGACGTGATTCAAGCTAAACGCCCAGTGCTTCAGATCTCATCTCAAACCCTGCAGTGTACGTTTCTGGATTGCCGTGAACTAACCGTACGTTGCGAGAGACATCAACGTTTCTGATCGTGTACTTCTCATTGCAGTTATCGCGTATGTGTTCTCTCCCCATTGCATTCTACCAGCGCACTCAATCGCTGTCACACCAGAGGTTGACTTGCGGCGCGCGCGCATAATGCATTCCGACTACTGACCGACGAGGGCCGCGACACGAAGAGTCGTCGAAAACATCGTTGGTGGCCGCCGGTTGGTCTTTTGAGGCTTACCTAGACCTGAGCCGTCGGAGGGAGGGGACTAGTGTTGTAATACACCTATACACAGCTCTCATTGTCGTAGCACGATGTGAATGAATTGGTTTTGTATCCAATGATAATCCTTTCTGCAATGGTCGAAAAACAACGCAGACAATATGTGGCGAATATTTGAGCCAATATTCGGCCAATATTCGGCTGGGACAGCCTATAGTTTCGAAATATTGCTTGGATGGTATTTGGACAAAATTCGGCCAACATCATGATCCGGCCAATACAGCCTGTATTGGCTTGATTCTGGCCGCTAAGAATTCGGGCCAAACTCCGGTGGACGGATCTTCATCAATGCAATCATTAAGTGTACACTCTGCACAAGGAGGGCGCTATAAGACCCACTAACTAAAGTTAGTGGGCATGCCAAAATGTGATGGCATTGGTGGGACTCGAGCCTAAGTCTGATCGATGATCAGATCATGATGCCATCAGTGGAACGATTTCTAGCCTCCAAGAGCCCCCAGTACTATCCGTCCCGATGGGTCTGATAATTCCCGTTGGGTCTGATAATCTTTTTTCTCAGCCTCCTCTGGCTCGCTTTCTCTCCGGTTTTTTGCGGGATACCATTGTATAGTAGTACTCTACGCCTGTGCAAAAGTGCTAAGGGATTGAGGGAGAGGAACCTACTGAAAAATAATTGCCGATCCATCAACTCGACGATGTTTGTGTAATGTTTGTGCAATGAACCTTTCTCTGGCTTGACCGCTCACCGTGAGGACCCAAGAAAATTTGAGGCTTGTATTTCATACAAGATCAGTATTCCTGTCTCTTCAGATTTTTTTGCCAGCCATTCGTTGTGGTGTTCTGGGGAGTTTCAATCTCGGTGTGACCGTTGTGACGGGTCGTGACAAGAGGTGTCCCCTCTCCAGAACACCACAACGAATCCCCTGCAAAACAATGTGAGGGGACAGAAGTGTTCATATAGTATGAAACATGTGCCTCAAATTTTCCTGGGGCCTCACGGTGAATCGTCAAGACAGAGAAAGGTTCGTTACACAAAACTTACACAAACATCGTCGAGTTGATGGATCGGCAATTGGTTTTCAATAGGTTCCTCTGCCCCAATCCCTTAGGTTTTTTGCACAGGTGTAGAGTACTACTATACAATTGTATCCCATAAAAAACCGGAGGGAAAACGAGCCACAGGCGGCCGGGAAAAAGTATTATCAGACCCAACGGGAATTATCAGACCCATCGGGACGGATAGTAATAATAATATCCTCGACGCTCCCACTCACGATCCCCGTCTCCTCACGCAAAAATCGACATCTGAGAACTTCAAGCTTCAAGAATTATTCCTTGGGTATCCCTGGCGCCACAGGAGCCCATAGGCCGCCACTGCACCGACTTCGGTGGATGGTGTTTGACTGCCAGGCAGTTCCTGCGTGATATCTTGCCTTGAAGCATGGTGCATAATGCGGATCTGGTATGGGGCCCAGAACCAGTCGACAAGGCGGTTTTGCCCGGTGAACGGGTCGAGTCGAGGGATTGCTGCATCGAGAATATTAATGGGGATTGCCTTGGAGGACGTGAAACGAATCCGGGATCTCACTGGTATGCCTCCGTCCTGATTGGGTTCTGTGCTGACTCGACTTCACAGGCGCACTCCTTCGTGATCGCGCGAGCGGCTGAAGCCAATTCAAGCTGTTTCTTCGCTACCTCTATTCAATGTCGAGCGCAGGTGGACCTCCGTCACCCGTGTGGTAAACCTTGCATTTTTTTTCGCTCTGCGGTTGCCTGATCCAGAACTAGGCTGAACGCCTCGACAACAACCGGGGTTTGACCAAGTTCTGCGTCTCCCAACTCAAGGGGAAGCTTGTGAACCAAGCTGCGCAGCGTTACCGCGAAGTTTTGGATGGCACCGCCTGGAAGATATAGTGGAGGCCCTGGAGGCGTGTACATATGATTTTCAAGAAGTTGTACGCGCGACCGAGACGAGACCGCCGTGGTCAGGCACTGGTCAGGCGGCGGACGTTCCAGAAGAGCCTCATACGCCTCCAAGTCCGATGTTTGTCACTTCCTCGGTAACCTTCACTCCAGGACCTCCCGGCTCCGATGCAACTGCTGCACCGTCTCGATATCCCGCTCTCGCTGGTCATGATCCTCTCACCCCGAACGGCGCCGGTGTTTCTGCGCCGTTTGTGTTCTTCCGACAAATCAAGTGAAAACCAAGTATCAATTTTGCAACGGGTGAGTTGGACGCATCATCCACTCCCGCCTTTCGGTCTGACTGAGCCATATAGTGCTTTCTAGTGCTTCTGCGCTCACTATCTCGCTTATGAGGCGTATATTGTGATACAACGCATAAGCCGTCTTGACACACGGGCCGATCCGACGATCTAGGCCGGACCCACATTCGCCTTTAAGCTTGACGCTCTCGAATCTCGATGTCGACCAGAAGCCTCACGTCTACGCCGGTTACAAAACGCTCAAACCATGAATGCCCCTAGCTTATCCCGGCCATTCATCACCCTGGCGTCCCATCCATGATTATCCATGGCGATGAGCTCCTGGAAGCAAGACGCGTCGTCCCCGTTGGCTTACCTAGCAGGTTTCTTCACCGCATCAGTCGGTTTCTTGCTGGTGCGTCCAAGCTCAACATCACTGCTTTGCTTTTGCTGACAAAAGAACGCTGCAGAGCGTGCTTGCGATCATTTTGGCGAAGCTTACAGCACGCTTTTCGGGGCAACCCGTAACCAAGAACCATTATGCGCGATGGTTAAAGCATCCACTCCGACTCCTCCAGAACGTCTGGGGCCAGCAGAGCCTTTGCCGGTCAAATCGACACCGTCGGCAGTACGTCGTGAGAGCCTAGAACAGCCCTCCATTGACGTCGAGGGAGCGGTGGAACATGCTCCCCGATTGGAAGCGTTACCACCTCTGCAGGTAGCGCTATCACCTGGGGAAGTCGAGTTGGGGCGTGTATCGCCACCACCTCTAGAATTCGGCTTCGCCACGACCCCGCCTCGGCCGCACATCGTCCACCTTCCGACACTCACCCAGATCCCTACCATATCAATTCCCCTCCACCGACGCCTGTCTCTCACCGATCTGAACGCTCAGATGTTCCTCAAGCCGAATCCTTACACCCACCTCTGCAAGTATCGCCATCACCTGCGGAAGTCGGCTCGACCGCGACCCTACCTGGGCCACATATCGTCCACTTCCAGACTCCACCCACCGAAGAGATTCCTACCATATCAATCTCCCCTCCACCGACGCGTGCTCTCTCACCGATCAGGAAGCTCACACGCGCCGACGGATATTCATACCATACCAGTCTCCCCTCTACCGACGCGTATGGCTCACCAATCTGGAAGCTCACACGCGTCGACGGATATCCTTACCATACCCATACCAGTCGCCCCTCCACCGACGCGTCTGTCTCACCAATCTCAAACCTCACGCGCGTCGACGGACATTACTAGTCTATCGTCCGCGGCTTCTGTCGATGAACCTCCTACAGTACCAGAACGACGCGGCCGTCACTTCCGGTTTTCCCGAATCGTCCATTTATTCGGCGATAAACGTGCGGATTTATGGGTGGACGCATGCCATCTGCTCCCAGCGCTGGCAGACGATCCTTCGCTGGCTCTTCCACCCGTCCCGTTCTCTTCTGCTCCCCGCTCAAGGTCGATGAACGAGAAGAAAAAGCGACCCTGCTCCCGTAAGTAGTGCTCTTGTCTAACTGCTCCAATCATTACTCACTGACTCTCACCGCAGTCGTACTCCGCTCCACATCGTGCCCCATCCTGCACCACCATCCGCATGGCCATACACGGAGCCTCCGCAGGGATGGGCCAGTGCCACAAAGCCCCAGCCCCTCTTGTAAGAAGCTGAAGGCGGAGAAGAAGCAAGAGGCTGCCCCGCGGCCGCGGACGCATCCGTACGAGGCCCCGTACTTCATCCCGCGGCCCGATAGCGAGGGTTTCGAAGAGCCATTCCCCCGCCGCCGCCGCCGCCCGAGTCGGGGGCGAATCACACCGTCGATATCAGTTTCGAACTCGAGTGTAGCGGTGTGGTCTGGGTCTGAGTAGCATATTATTCTTCTGATCTTGCGCACTAGTGGACGATGTCAAGTGCATTGGCTCAGGATAATAAATAGTTCGATATTTGATCAAGCAATGGAGCCATAATAACGAGACCAGGAACTGCCCGAACTGGGCTGCCATCCTGGCGGGTTTGGAAGTACAAATAAGTAGGTGAGAGCGTTGATGATAAGTCGCGTACGGTCACAAAGATGACGGCGCACGTGCCGCGTCACAACATCGCTTGCTTTCTGCCACCACCTCGACATTTATGTCACTATCCTTCGCTATCTCTGCCGGGTTATGGATCCATGGTCATCAATTGCCCGCCCAAAGAAAAACTACTACGGATACAACAAATTCTTCGTATTTATGCCTCATGCCGAGGATTCATTGGGATTCATCAAGGATTCGTCAAGGATTCGTATCTCATGCCGAGGACTTGCATTGAGTCAACACCTCTTCGACATATTCCTGCCATAATTGAATGGGTCGCAGCTGTCGGATTTCTACATATTGCATCAGTAAATGCATGCATGGCGGGCGTGGAATGATTTTACCCCGCCGTCCAGTACAAGGCATGTGCTGGATCTGCGCACGTTTACACCATCCTGAACGCAGGTTCCTGTGTTTGTGTAACCGAAAGCTGCGGCTCCGGGACTGCCGTAGAGGACGCCCTCCCATATGCTGTTGAACGATGCGAAGCCAACGTTCCAGCCGTACAGACGGCGCCCTGTCCCCACGGATGTGAATAGATCCTGCTTGAATCCATCACCTGCAGGACTCGTCTTTCCCAACCCGTAATTGTCGATGACCTGGGCAAACGAGACCGATTAGGGTGTGTTCGACCGCATGGGTATGTCCTTACCAATATATTATTGGCGAAACTTGGCGAGGAGGTCAATTCCAGCAGGGAATACACCTTATAATGTTCAGATTAACCGCCGTCATTGTAATCCGTGCTTACAAGAACACCGGCAATGTTGTTCAACTCCGTTGTTTGTCCCGTTGCTGAGAAATGCGAGAGGTGAGCATTATTTCTTCGAGCGGAGCTCGTCACCCACCCACTGCTTCAGCATAGTCCCTGGAAGTCAACCGTATGTCAGTGAAACGTCTAGCTCTGTTCTTCCGATGCTCACCCGATGCCAAAGAAGATTATGTACAGGGTGGTGGTTGGATCCAACTTCTGCGTCGTCGTGAAGGTGCCGACTGAACAATTTTGTCAGGACTCGCCGATCGTCCAATATTCCAGCGTACCTTGATTGATGAAATCCACCGAGCTTTCTGCTTGAACAGTGGGTGACTGGGGCCACTGGTTCACATCCACGACGGCGCCGCTCGACTAATACCGAAAGTAAGCGTCGTGGTTGAATTGTGATTCAGGTAACTCACCCCATAATTAATTAATTTGGCGCCTGTAGAATTGGCGAGGTTCTGAACCCAGGTGGGTCCATTGGTCGGACCACCAGTGTAGGAATCTAAAGACGGGTAAGTATCGTGATTGGTTATCATTGCCCGAAAGATCGAGGACTCACCTCCAAACGCCACTATCGTCTTGTAGGAGCTCAACGGGCCCAAGCCAACGTTGACGTCCGCTGGCACGCCACCGGATAGCGTACCGCATTGTGGGCTCACTGCCAAATTAACAGCACTGGTGCGTGGTAGAACCGTAGCGGAAGCGACACAAAGCAAGGCGAGAACGGTGCTCAGCAGAGGAGAACATGGTGGTTGCTGAAGTCCTACTCTCAACGACTCGCCCTATTTATCCCATCCCCGGGACCCGCGACCGTAGAGAAGCCTCAGGATCTAGCAGCTTCCCCTCTCGGTTAAGTACGTCCGCCTGCTTCAAATTCTGATTTAGAACGCTGCAGCTTTCAGTCCGCATGACCGCGCTGTCCAGCCTCTATCAGGCATCTGTACGAGGCTGTACGAGACCTAGGATGATGTTCGGCTGCACATGAATCGATTCGGTTCAGCCTATCAGCAGCAAATGCCTTACGGGAGACCATGTATTATTTGGGGCCCAGGCTTCAGAACAAAGAAAACATGTAGAGACGCGGAGAGCCGAACAGGCACAGGCACGGAGTGGGATACCCACATTAAATCGCGATTATACTACGCCATAGAACATTCCGGCGAAAACGCGCAACAAGCGCGGAGAACGAAAGCTCCGCTATACGTCATGCCAAGGTAGATTCAACGCAACGCGAGGTTTAGAATTGTATTCTCGGCCTACATACTGCCGATATTTTGCCATGGGGTCTGCATCATCCGGGCTAAATTGCAAGAGGAGTGGTGACTTGGAGAGCAACGACTGTTACGCTCGTAGCAGGGAAAGTGTAGTTAAACCTATCGGAAAATGGAAGCGCAAAGCTCGAGGAAACCGAGATGATCTGCTCCGGCTCTTCCAGAGTATTCGACACGTTGAATAACCCTGATATGGGACTTAGAGCAGGTGAGCTGATGGATGTCGCGGATCCAAATCCGGTGACGGTGAAGTCCAAGAAGATATTCGCCACAAGGTCCGTTGTCCCAGTGTTGGAAACCTGAGGATCATATCTTATAAGTGATTCGCGGTTAGGGCAAAAAGTATGAACCTTGAGGAAGACAACATCGGTGTCATTGTTATAGCTTGCCACCCAGAATAGCGGAGCGGTGTCGTTGGTAGACGCCGGATTAGTAGCCAGAACATGTGTCCCTCTGTTTGTGCTAAACATCTGGAAGGGCGGGAGAAGTCGAACCAAAAAAACTGAGACAACCTTCAGCAAACTCATACCTGTTGGACATAGTAGGACGTTGATTTGACCAAGCGACTCGCGTCATACGTGATTATATCCGGAGTCCATTGGTAATTTCTGATATGTTGGAAGCTGTAACGAACATCAGCTTCACAAGGATAAATATCTCGGCCGTAGTATTTTTACCTGGGCGCGTCTGTAACGGGATTAAGCACCTCGCTCAGCATAAGAAGCTTCAAACAACGCAATTACGAACAAGCGGAAGCGAATACGACATCGCTATTTCGTTCCATGCCCGTCATAAATGCCGCTTCCGCAGCCGCCCCTTGGAGAGTAGGATAAGGCAGACGGCCGCTGGGAATATCCCCGAGGGCATTCGTGTCATTCGCTGGAAAAAAATGTTACTCCTGGCTTGGATGTGGTCGAGCCATGTGCCTACTGGATGTCACAGCATATTCGCCTATAAACCATTTTGTTCCGTTGCGCGGATAATCGTCGAACATAAATGCATTGGTCGTGAACCTACCAAGGTTCGGTTTGAGAGAAGCAAAAAAAGTTGGTACAAGCTTGACCCATACCAAGAAGGGGAATTATACATGTGGAAGTCGACTGGAAGTGGGTTAATCGTAGGAAGTCAACAGAAGTCAAGGACCCACTTCTTTGATATGCCGGAGTTAAGGCTGTTGTAGGGAAAGTCGTGGCGATAAACTCGAAGTCGGGATACTTGGCGCTTATGGCCGAGACGAAGGCATTCCAACGATAAGCTGCATATCTTCGAAAGTCAATGAGCGTACGCTTCGTCGACGAATTAGAATAGACTACGAGTCTGGTTGAAACTTGTGGCTGAGGATCAGCCCGAATCACGGAAATTATTGAACGCTTTCAAACCTGATCTTCGTTGCCGCTGAAACTCTGTGTCAGTTAAACTTGATAAATGAACCCTCGACTCACATTTCAATAAATTTCAGGGAATACGGTTCGGTTCTTCCTAGGCTTGCTCGCAATTTCCCGCCCTCGGTAGTTTTTGCGTCTCCGACGATGAACTCTAACTCGTTGAGGACATCGTCAATATATGGTTGCAGGTCTGCCTCAGGGAACAACGGGCCATCTAAAAATCAAGTAAAATCGAAATCGGAACTACTCGCTTTGTGTCTCACGTGGAAAGATCAGAATAGTTGGCAATCGATATTCCGTCCCATACACCTGAATATGCTGAGTGCAGGCACCTTACGTGGGACACCGTGAAAACGCACCTAGAATGGGTTCCTATCGAACAAGAATCAATATGGATGCCGATACATCAACGAAGATCTTACAGCGCCGAGGTCTTCTACCCAGTTCAGGTATTCCAAAAGTCCCTGGGTACGTATACTACGTCATGAATGCGGTCAAAAGTTGGATATCGGGTGATTAGCTTACGAGCCCATCCGTGTTCGGATATCCTGGAGGCAAAGAAGGTTGTTAAATCGTCCCAATATTAAGAGGGATCACTCACCCCAATCTGCTACTCGACCTGGCCTGGCCTCGAGTCTTAAAAAGCCGCTCATCAGTAAAGTGCGTTGGTACAGAGGGGAAAGCATACGAGCCAAGGGTCGAATTCCATTTCCAACGCGTGTCAAAACTGGCACCTTCAAGATTGCTAAAGAAATTAGGGAATGAGCACTCGATTGGTTGACTTTGCGTACTTCCCGCCCGGGAATCTGAGAACAATGTGAGAAACCAGGAAACGAATGTTTCAACGGCATGACGAACCGCCAAACGGATGGTTGAGTCGCGGCCAAAGCCTCGGCCAAATCGATCCTCATGCCATTTTCTCGTCCTCTAAAGGTCGGCGGGAAAAGCGAAAACATCCCGAAATAAATTGTCTGGCCGGCAGCGGCTTTCCCGTCGACAACGACACTGAATACATTGTCGTCGGTGTCGGCCGAAACAGAGGGCTGGAATTCAAAGGTGAACTTCTTCCAGTTTTTCCCGATGCCCGTCACAGCTGTTCTTGTCAGATCGTTGCACTGTGTACGCGTGGTTAACAAGGTACCTTTGGTTGCAAAAACGGTTCCCCGAGTTGATTTCAGGGAGACAGTGATAGATCCTGAAAAGGCCGCAGCTTTCGCATAAAACGACCCTTGATATGTCCAGTCACTTTGTACTTTGATACCTGCGTGTGGATTGAGCTTGGGTGTTATTCAGCGCAAAGAACCACTGACCCCAGTATCCGGTATTTTCAAAACCAATGGGACCGGATACCACTTTCGGAACCTGAACCTCGAGACTGTTCGGCAACGAGGGCGAGACACCACCAGTTTTCGCAGTGACCGATAACCGGGCGCCATTGAAAGGCTGCCATGCTGTCAAACTAGAACCCTTTCTTCGTCATTGAAAAAATGAAGATCAGTATAATAGACTTGCGCATTTTGAGTACCAGGAATGACTGCCTGAAATGCCCTGTTCTGCAAAAGCTCGGCTATGGGACATGAACAAATGATTAGATAGTATCAACTGAAGTACTTGCCATAAAGACCGCCATCGCCACTAAATATACTTTGTGAGACGTGGAGGAGAATGCCGTGGGGCTCCATTTACCTGTGATTGATATCCTGCTTCAAGTGAGGCTTCGTTCGGAGAAATACACCGTCTGACGCACCTCCCACATGTAGCCATAGAGCGTCGGTGGGATCTGAACTTCAGTCAGCTGTGAACGTGGAAACAACTGACGGTGGTTCGAACAGGGTGGGTTGCATTAGCGGTTATGTGGAGGGTCAACGCGTTCGGAGCCACAAGAGCCCCTTCGACAGAGAGTATAAGGAATACTTGGGCGAAAATGCACAGAAAAAGGTCGAGCATGGGGGGCGGCTCTGTTTGACGGTGTCGGAGCAATTCATAACCAAAATTCAGCCCCCAAAGCGGGCCGCCAGGACCATGTGAACACCGTAAACAGTGCCCGCTGACCTTTCTTATTTGATAGAAGGAGGTTTCATAAGAGAATCCGTGGTCATGGCCAGCGACAAAGTCGGTTGACGCGGCCCGAAGCGGACGCCGACTCGGTGACAGCTGTCGGATCATCAAAATCAAAAGGCGACTGATAGTTCAACCACACAAGTTGAACAAAATAAATTGCGACACAGCAATGAGTATGATACATATCCATCGAAATACGAGCAATGATACAGAGAGTAGCCGGGGGTTGAATATTGTGAACGCCGTTACGCCAGCGGCCAATCAAGCGAAAGAGAATGGCTCTAGGACCAACTCTCCCTGCGGAGGAACCGAGGTGATATTGAGGGGATCCACAATCTTGTACTTGTTGCCCACGAGCCGGGGCGTAGATTTCACTATCATGGACCAAACAATCATCTTAATTTCCGAAACCGCTGCGAAAAAGGCTTTTAATCTATGGACAATGGAGTGTGCGCAATGAAAGACTGACCGAGGATTCGGCCAGGGCATGCCCAACGACCCATCCCGAACGGAATATACGATGCGCTGCTCATGACAGCCGGTCGCGCGTTATCACCGTGCCAACGCTCAGGCCGGAAGATGTCGGGCTCAGGATGATAATTTGGGTTGCGATGGACGAGGGTCGCGAAAGGGAACACCAGATGTCTGCGAAATAATTCAGGGGCTCGTAGTACAGTGGAATCCCTTTTTTCACTCACCCTATGGGGATGGTGTACCCGCCGAGGTGAGTATCAGCAGTGGTCAGACGGCACGTAGCCAAGGTGTCCCCCTTGGTGCGCATCACTTCTCGAATGAACGAGTCCAACCAAACTCCTTGCTGGATTGCTTCTCCGATGTTGGCGGCGTCGAGGTCGTTTGTTACGGGGTCAACATGTTCGTGGATTTCCTCCCGTAGCGCCTTCAAGTATTCTGGGCGTATGGCCAGTTCAAAGACGACCCACACGACGACCGAAGCGCTAGGGATGGGTTCAATCACCATGATGCTTCGCGTGTTAATGAATAAACGCACGTTTGATGCACCGATGCAAATATGATTCTGTGACTTCGATCAGCGGCTTGAGCAGAAAAGGGTGGGGAGAGAAAATCACCCAAGAAGAAGAGACATGATCCACAGGAAGGACGTAAGCCCGACGGCCCCATTTCTTGCGTGCTTGTAAAATAGATATTCCAAAACACTGGTTGGCTTTTCTTCACCAACAATCCACTTTCTGGACCGAGCATGCGTCCAGACTTGGGGCCCAATGACGCGGAAAAATGCCAGGATAGAAGTACAGGTAACTTTGATCCAGGTGAAGATGGCCCAAATCGTTGGAAACTGGCGACCCAACGCCGAACTGTTTTGATACACTGCCAATATCAGTTGCGCGGTGGGGAGAAAGGGAGAATAATGCTCACTTCCTGTCAAACCCGCGATATCCGTGGCAACATCCGTAATGACCTCGATATTGCGCTCGTTTCGGTGGACCGACGTCCCGAAGATCAACAGGCACATTGCTTCGGCAATTGTGACGTGAGCATGTTCGAACATGTCGACCGTTTTGTGTTCAACAGCGTTTTTGGCGCTCTGAACAAAAACCGGACATACTGAAACACGCGTTCAGACACAGGAGGGAGGATGAAAAGGAAGACGCACTTTGTTCAAGAATAGTCCCCATCCTCGGGTTTATGCCGCTTTGAACAAGGTCGTCGATCTCGCGGAAGAAGGACCAAAATAACGACACGAATGGCCGGAGGTTCAGGATCTTAGTAACAGATTAGCGTAACGTACTAGGCCTAGGGCTGAGAAACTACGGACCGTGGCCATCGCTTCTTCGAAGCTGAATGACTGGTCTGAAGTAAGAACTGTCTGACACAAAGTCTCGTCAACGATGAACTCAAGCTACGAAGGTCAAATTTTTGGGGGATGGTCTGAGAAATTCGATAGCACACACAAATCCCTTCCGCCGGACAGCGATGACCGGGCCATGTTCATTCAGGGCCTTCTCGTATGCTTCCCGGGGATTGTTGAATATCTCCGAGGTCTTAAGGGATTTTTTTAAGCAGTCCTGTTCTCTAAAAAAAAAGTATTGGAATTACGCACAGGAATGTCGACAATAGGCGGGTGGTTGCCTGGCAGCTTTGCCTAATCTGAGCCATCGCCAGCAACACAAGATAGAACTTGGCATACCTTTCTGCGCTTGGAGATAGCTCTGAAGCCGATGAAAAGACCAACCGAAGCGGCGGCGTATAGGTACTTGAGGTACGGGGTCATCGCGGGATGAAAGCAGACGGCCTTCAAGATGGAGTCTTAAATAGTGTCGAAACAAGAAAGATCTGACACACGCTAACTACGTTAGGATTAGCAAACGCGGATAGATATCAACCATCTGATACAACTACCTTGCAGTTTGAGAGCCCTCCACTGCCAAATGAATGCAGTGTCGCCTGGAAGCGTCGGGAATCAAATGGATTTTGTGAGCATTGTGCCGTCTCCGAGGTATCGTCCGCTACACGATCCCATTGGTAACAGTGCAGAGCTAGTGGGAGACGTCTGCAATGATGAGGAGGCGTCTGTCATCTCCATACTACATCTTCTATCTCTGTAGCTCCGCTGCCGCCCCGACTTTGAACAATAACCGCGCGCTCGATCATTCCGTTAAATCCGGCGCGAGTCGCGCGACACATAGTATCCGATGTTATAGGGAGTTATGTTGCTGAGGGCAACCCAGGGTAAGTGTGCAGGGTAGATGGGAAGTCGCGACCGTGAGCAAACCATGAGTGAAAATGTGATCAGTCTGGGAGAGAAAGATGAATCGGGCTATATTGGTTCCGAGACTCGGTGCATTCGGCCCGGGTGGTTGCATTCTGTCGAAGGTGTTAGGCAACTCATCGAAACCGTGTAACTCGCCGGCGCCATCATTACTTGACAATGGTGCATGTTCCTGCTCACCGTAAGGCACTCACTTGTCTATTAATCAGCGTCCATAATAATGTCAGCGTGGAGCGTCTGAGATACCCCATCCGGTACCGCTTGGCCATCCCTCGCGCCTGAGGAGCGGTTGTGCAGGTTCTGTCGGGTGTCCGTCGAAGACGAGGCCCATGCGCTGCTGGATTGTGATGTCCACGGTCCTTTAGCCGGCTTACGGGAGCGTTTCCGCAGCGACGCCTTCGCATAATCGTGCTCCAAACAGGAAAATCGAGAATCAACTTCGGACGAGGCTGGTACCCCTACTTCCGCCGATGCGAACAAATGTCAGTAAAGCTACACCTACCACCTGGGATCCCACCCATGAAGCGTATACCACTACAACAAGTCAATCGCGCAATCCCAGGGCGATGGAACTGTATCTACGCACCTCTTCCAACTCCGTCACAGGGTCAATAAGGACACGGAGGCCGTCTTCCTTGAGCTCATTCAACGTCAACGTCACCGTCGCCGAGTTGAAGGCGAGATCAGGGTATGAGGAAAATGCCGGCCCTCCTAATGAAAGAGATTGAAGTGCATTCGCTGTGTTTGTTTGTCGGGACCGGATAAAATTGGTGAATTCGTCGAATGGCCACATCTGATCATCGAAGTAAAAATGAAACGCAATGTGCTGAAGGTTTGGTAATATGCTGGTAGTTCCAAGGGCTTCGAAGATATCCAACACGTTGGTTTCCACATTCGCGGTGATGATGAGATCAGTGACGCGCGGGCATTGCTGAAAGAAATCGGAAACATGCTGAGGAACGACATTGACAGTAGAGTCGGTGATAGTGATGGCTAGTTTCTTCGGCCGACAGGGAGAGTGTTGGAGCCAAAAAAAGCCGTCAGAGATAAAAAGATCTTCCAAAGCAGGTAAAAGCAAGTCGTCTGGAATAAGGCTGTGTTGAACGCCGCGCAAGTACAATTTGCGCAAATTTGGGACAACAACTTGCCTGGCACCGGGACTTCCATCGCCAGTGATAAACAAATGGGCTTCGAGCAGGTTTACCATGAGAGGCAAAACATCCAGGTGCTTGCTCCAGGTGCTGTCAGCCTGGTAGCAAGTGATCTGGGTCCATGGAAAGGTAAAGGGGGTGAATCCGGTTTGCAACCGAATGTCGTGGAGAGCTGGAGCGACAAGTGGAGCGACAAGAGCATTGTTGTTGTTTAATGAAATCCAGGACCCAGTGATTTGGATTCTGCGCAATGAAGGAACTTCTCGTCCTGATAAATAGGGACAAAGAGCCTTCGGGAACTTCAAGCTTAGCCAACGTGGGGATGAGCGTAGGAGGGTAGTGAGAGTATCATCCGGTATGCTGTGGTCTTGGATGACTACCCTTAGTGGTGCTTTTCCCGATCGATAGAGCTGAGCTCTGAGCATGTCCAAGGGATATTCTCGTGAAGGTTGTCCATCACCGTCCCATGAACCGGGATCCGTGGCGAAAAAGCTAATATCCAAGTGGGCGGACGAAATTACAATATTCGTCCAGAGCGATGGGGAGGACAAAGAGATGCTTCTCCAACGAGAGCATATGCGCGTCAAAATCCACGGGCTCAAGCCCGTTCCGAATTTGAAGCTCCTGGACTGCATATCTTGCTCCAACTCGTCAAGAGGAGGGATAGTGTGCGAGAAGACTAGGCCCAGAATCTCTGGAGGGAAGCGGCGAAGTGGGGAGATTATGGCTCTGTGCAAGCGGATCTTTTCCTCGGATTCATCGTGCTTTTGCGAAAGAGCAGCGAGAGCGCTCTGCATGTGGGCGATGTTTTCGTCAAGGACACGAAGTCGAGCTTCTTCCTTGGTGATGGTTTCGTGTACTGGGGGCGTTTCGACCTCGAGAGGGGGATCGTTCGTTTCCATAAGGTGAATGGCTGCGGATGATTCCTCTGCGGGAGGTACCATGTCCTGCAACAAATCGTGGAGCCGCTGAAGGACGGTCAAAGCGCCGCACTGGCAGTTGGCACACGAAGGCGGGGAAGATCCTAGTCTCTTATACAGACTTCCCACTCGTAACCTCATTCTGAAGTCTGTTGGTTACCGCGCCCTGATAACCGTTAGGTCCCGTTATTATGTAAGCTGTCCCCTTTGGGAAATCCGACCGGCAGGGCGACGCGACTTTGACGCGTCGCAGGCTACTGCAGCACGTTTTGGCTCGGAATGAACCACAAACAGCTACCATTCACTCAACCAGACCTTTTGGCGGAGCTGAACGCCTCTCAAATTGACTAAACCAACAAAACGTGCATCCACACGCTCAATTGGGCCAAGATAGCCTCTCTCTATCAACAAAAATGCCAAAAAATGGTGACAAATATATTCAGGTCCTGTGAATCGAAGAGAGTCCTGGTTTTGACAATTTCCAGGGCTTTTGTGTCCACAACGCGTCGAGACGCGTCCCGTGTATTCCTTATTTGCGCAAGCATCCCTGATCGTTACATAATAAGGGGACCTACCGGTTATCAGGGCGCGGTAACCAACAGACCTGAGACTAGGAAGATCCAGACATCTGTGAAAACTGCGAAAGCGAACAAAAAGAGGCTAGCACAAGGGCAGCAGTGTAAGAGAAACAAGTAACCCACACGAGTGGATTGAACGGTATAGTCGACGCGCGGCGAGACTTGCAACGACTCCCGTGAGTGTTGGGAAGAAGTAACGGTCGGATCTTCCGTACGGTGATTAGAAATCTTACCGAAATTTGCTGGCCTCTCGCCTTAGTTTACTCACATATTTTCCTGAGTTACTTCTTATGTTCCAGCTTCAAGTAAAATTAAATAAAGTCTTGGGGGTATAAGTAGCATCTACCTGTCTGTACATACCGCCCTACTTTTGCAATAATATTAATACACCCCCTCCGTCGAGCCCTAGTCAGTCGCCAACTCGATATCCACCGGCCCCGGGGGCCCCGGCCTCTGCGGCACCTCCTCCGCCATCGCCTGCAGCCGCGCCCACTCGAGCAGCACTGCCGAGAAATAGCAGTCGTTCTGCCCGTCGGTGAGCACGCGCTCCGCGAAGACCTGCCCAGCCTGTTGGATCGCGTGCGCCTCGTCGTCGTGCTCGGCTGCCCACTCGAGCTTCTCGACGAGGTCGGACAAGTCCGGCAGGATGGGGATGTAGTGTTCGAACGGGCGCAGCCAGTCGTTGAAGTACTCCCCGAAGACCGTCGACTGGGATGGTCGGTCAGTCCATGAGTGCACCTGAAGAGCAGAAGCGAGAGGAGGAGCGTACCTTGAACACGAGCGACCCGCTGCGGAGCAGCCCGAGGTAGCGCCCCGAGAACGAGTTCCCGTCAACGTCGAAGAGGTATTTGAACTTGTACACCTCCTCGCGCGGGGACGACACGGTCGCGATGTCGTACTCGGCCTTGATCTTCTCCGCGTTGCAGTTCTCGCCGCACAGCCCGTCGTGGAAGCCGGACAGCTTGACGTCCATGAGGTCCCGGTGCTTGCGCCCGATGTCGATGAGCCGGAAGCGCGGGAACGCGTGGTAGTTGTCGCCGTACACCCACCCGCCGGAGGTCATCCCGCGCCAGTCTGAAGACAAGTCAAGTCAGAGGACATCGTGGGATGATAACGAGACGCGGGACGCGGGACGCACAGAGCTTGTCGATCTTGTTGTCCCAGGTGATGTTGTTCGCGTAGCCGTAGTGCGGCGCCCACCACGAGTCGGAGTAGTAGAACTGCGGGGCGTCAGTTAATTCGTGCAGGAATGAGGAGACACGCACCTCGCTCGGGACGAGGATGTCCGCAAAGCAGGGCGAGATCTTGGTCATGCTCATGACGGGGAAGAGGTCCGTCGTAAAGTCTGTGCTCGACGCGAACATCATGACTGCACATTGTCTTAGTACTCCGAAAAAATGAGAGTAACGCGAGACGCACAAGCGCTGGCATCGTTCGCCAGGTCTGTGAAGCCCTTCGGCCGGTTGGGCACGACACATTTCATCTCGTCCTTAAAGTACGACGCGGTCGGGTGCGGCCTGTGTCGGAACGGCGTCGGGTCGGACGCGTTGAGCGCCTTGGGTTTCGTGTCGGGCAGACGGTAGTTGAAGACGACGCGCGGCTCATCGCGCCCGTTGAGAATGACGCTCATGTTGGGCATGAAGGAGCCGAAGCGCCCGAACGTCCGTCCCCAGTCGCCCGTGTAGAGCGTGGGCTGCTCGTCCGTGAAGGAGAACTCGCCATCCTCGAACACGCCCGTTGTCATCCCGCGCCCGTCTTCCTGCACCTGCAAGAATAAATGAGAGAAAGAACGGCGCAAACTGAGAGAAAACTCACCTGCGGTACTCCCTTTTCGACCATCTTCTTGAAATAAGCGGGGTCGTCCTTTGCGAGCTGGTAGAACGGCTCAAAGTCGCGTTGGATTTGCCGGTACTCGTCTATCAGGCATTTATTCTCCCTGGCAAATTCAAACCACTTGTCGTATGTTGGCGGTGGGGCACGGTTGTTCCGTAGGGAGTACCGCGCTCTGGCCTGCTCCAGAGTGGACGACTGACGAGCGTATAGCGCGTCTACCCGGGCATTTGAAACGTTCCAATAGTCTAGTGCGGGACCTAAAATAAAGTCGAGGTCAGCGCTCCGTCGTCTTTGGCTCTGGTTTCATCGGAGTTGGTGGAAAGCAAAGGTACGGGTCGCTTCAAAAGCCCATTGATATTATTTTGACTGTGGGTCCCGCGAACGGCGAAGGTAGCCCGACAGCTTTTGCCTCGGACCTGGCTATGGTACCAAAGCCAAAATACTGGCGCATGGTGCCACTAGTATCGCCGCCCAGAGATTCGGGAAGCCATAACGCCAGAAACAGAGAACCAGAGCTCAAGGAGATTGAAAACATACCTCGACGCTTCTTTGGTCCTTCCCGCTTGGACACCGCTGCAAAAAGGAGAGCGAGAACAACGAAAATGGCGACCACTGGCCAGTAACGACGCAACAAGGCTATCCATCCCGGCCGGCGCTCCTCGGTCGCAAAACGGCGCATTTCGTGCTCAATTTCTTGATCATCGTCCTCCTCCCCGAGCACACCGTTGGTTGGGAGTAATGGAAGGTCATCTTCGTTGGATAGAGAGACATTTTGGCGCTTTGGTGCGAACCAGGAGGACGCCATACATGGAGGGGGAGGAAGCAAAGAGAATGATCATCAATTCTCGATTGAATTCTGGTCCGTAAATTGCGGGAAGGTATCAAGTCCATGTAAATGGAGAATAAAAATTGCGAGGACGGGAGGAGCAGCTGGTGGTGGGGGCGGTCGAAGTACGGTATTTTTTTTAGGCAGCCTACCCTTATACGCCGTTGAAATCACGGTGATCAGGCTGCAGAGTGGAGTCCGAGAAAAATAAAGTGAGTATTATCTACGAGTCCATCCAATGCTGAATTATTCAATGGTGAGATAGATAGATATACAAGTACATTCATACGCCATTCATACGCCTTTCCCAACCAGGCCCGCCCGTTTCGCAACCATGCCGCCCCGCTTCGCGCCTACAGCCCCCCGTCCAGGAACGTCCGTCTCTGCGGTCTTCCGCTGCCACTGGTCGATGAGCTTTCCGACACCCTGGTACGGTCGCTCAGGTGAAGGTGATCGCTGCTCGTCCGCCGTCGCCTTGCGTGAAGGCGGCCCCGACGCGCCGCCCATAGGCTTGAACGACGACCGCCGTGCACGAGGGGCCGCAATCTCTGGCTCGCGCTGTGGGGTGCCCGACCGTGGAAGACCCGTTGGTGAGATGCGCTGCGGGAAGCTGACGCCCTTCGACGGGTCGCCTCGACCTGAAGAGGAGGAGGCGTTGGGCAGCGGGGCCGACCCGGCGGATCTATCGTTGATTCCAGCAGACGACGAGCTGGAGGTGCTCTGCGACGACACCGACGGAAACCGCCCATTTTCCGCGCGAGGGGCTGCCAATGTGCTGAGTGGTTTAGACGTTACCGACGGCGGTGGAATGGGGGATGGCGAGGCCGAGATGGGAGGAGGCTTAGTGGACCCAATCGCTTCGTACCGCAGAACCATGTCCGAGATGGACGTCCTACGCATATGTGACGAGCGAGGTTTCGGATCCTCGGGAGGCGCAAGGGTGTTCGCCGCAGCCGCTTCTGCCTGCTTCGACGGAAATACGAACATTGACTGAGGACGAGCGGAGCGAGGCGACGTGGGAGTCGTCGCGGATGACTTGTTACTCCGTGACGAACCAGAGGATAGTTGCCGCCCAGAATTCGGGGGCGACAGGGCAGAGGATGCGGGATTGGCAGTGGAAACATCGGCCAACCCCGTCGACCTCCGCTTTGCCTTCGATTCCGTCGGTGCGGTGGAATGCTGAGTCGCAGGTGTGCCTGAGGTGAATGTGGTCTTCCTTGGGGTCAAATCGTCCAGCAGGCTGGGGGAAATGCCACGCTCTTTCTCCTTCGTTGGCACCGCCAGCCCCCCACCGCCATACAGATCGACGAGGTCGTGCACGGAGCTCTGCCGACCCTTCCGTTTCGGCCGCTCCCCCTGGGTCGACTTCATCTTGTTCATCGGGGTCGCCATGAACCCATTCACATCCTCCGGTCCCTCATCCGCACTAGACGCCGACTCTACCTCCTTCTCTTTCTGTTTCGCCGCGCCGGAAGAACCCCACCCATGGTCTGACGGCGATGGCTCATCACTCGTATCTAAAGCAGGGAAGACGCGCGCGGCTCTAGTGGTCGGCGAGGATGGGGTGTTCGGCGACGGGGGTAGCTGGTCGCGGATATGGTCGCGCTGTGCCACCACGCCTTGCGGGAGTTGGAGCGCGCTCTTCTCTATGTAAGACGCACGCTTGCTGGGGGACTGCCGCATCACCGGGATAGGGGACGGGGACGGCTTGTACTCTACGCTGGAGCCGAACGACGACTTGTAGTCCCCACCAGAACTTGGCGGTTTGTAGTCTGCGCCAGATCCCGATGACGCGCTGTGCGTGCCGTGCGCCCCGTACATGCGTGAAGCAGTGGCGGGCGTGGTCGCGATGCGTGAGTGCGAAGCAGCCTGAGGTGTGCGTGCTTCCTCGTCATCTCCCGTCAGCCAGTCCTGGGGCGGTGCAGAGACGTGCTGGACCCCACTGGACGACACAGAGCCCAACGGCCTCGCCATGGTGGGGCTCGTATCGTCGCTGCTACTAGCGTAACTGTGCTTAATGGACAACGAGCTACGGTGCTTCCGTGTCAACGCCGGTCGCGGGTTCTCATGTCGGGGCGACGAGGACAACGCAACGGAAGACGTAGGAGTCATGCGCCCAGCTCGACTGTTCCCAGCATCTCGCATGGCAATGCCCGTGGTCTGTTGTGACCGCACGCCATCCTTCCCGTACGTCGTCGCCTGCGTAGGCCGGCGCAAGTCCTGCTGAGTAGACAGACTCTCCTTCCGCGCTGGTAGTACCGGCTGAGACTGACTCGGGTGCCCAGGATAACCATTCGGCGGAGAAGAAGCTGTTCCGCCGAAAGTTTTGTCGAGCTCCTCGAGCGATGGAAAGCGCGTCTCCGCGGCGTCGTTCCCCTGCCCCGAACTCGGGGGTCGTGACATGGACGACGGGGGCTGTGAAAGCCAAGACGACCCCGAGCTGGTAGGCTTGAGTGCTGGAGGATTCGGCGATAGCGATGAACCCTGCCCCGGGCCCGGTGTCAATGATGTCGTATACGTTGGTCGCGGGGAAGGCGAGGGTCGAGAAGGTTTGTAATCCTTGTAGTCGCCGCCGGCGCCGTCATACTTGTGGGGGCTGCTGCTGCTGCTACTGCTCATACCAGCCAGACCCGTGCGTAACAAGCGCGCTTCACCGAGCGTGGGTGCAGGTCGGTCTCCACTACCCAACGCTCCGAGCCCCTCGAATGCATCTTTGTCTTTATCCTTCCGCTGAGCGGTGAAGGAGCCAGTGAATGCTGGTTGCCGTAGAGGTGGAGCAACAGGGGGCTTCCCGGACGCAGGTGTAGGTAATGCCTGGGTTGGCGATCTTGTGGTAGTCGAGTTTGGGTCAAACGAGTCCCACAACTTCTCCGCAAAGTCGTCCCCAAACCCTTTGCTGGGAGCAGGGCTCGAGTTGGTCGCCCCGCGGGCCATCCATGCGTCGTCCAGTGCACTACGTTTGGCCGGCGCACTCGTCCCGCTCTTAACAGTGACCGCGTTCCATGCCTTGTCCTCCTCCTCGAGCCAATTCTTCGCCTTTTCTGGGCCAAGGCTTTGAGGTGGCAGCTGAGGCAGAGTACGTTTCTCTGGGCTGGCAGGACGCGACCTGGAGGGCGAAGCAGTTTGCCGGCCCTCTGCGATCGGTCGACCCCGTCGCATTGGAGCGATCGCCTCGAGGACCTTGTCGCGTGCTTGCACACCAGCGTTTTTCGACGGAGATGGCTGCTGCTGTGACCGGTAAGTGATGGTGCTATCAAGGGGGTTCGACTGGGCAAACTGCGTTTGCTGCGGGCGCGGGGAGAGGGGCTGCGGGGCGGGGATGTTGTATGTAAATTGTGACTTGGTGCCACGGAGACGGTGCACAAGCGAGAGCAGCTCGAAAACGGAGGGCCGTTGAGCCCCGTGTTCGCGTAGCATCGACCCTTTACATATGGTTAAGCAAGGCAAGGCGTTTACCAGTGAAGACAGACGCACCAATAAGACCGTTCATTTGCTGTGAGTAGACCGGATATGGTGGGATGCGGTATTGAACGTTGAGGATGGCCAACGGACCGTGCTCCTCGAATGGAGTTGTGTAGTAGCAAAGTTTGTAGAGCAGAACACCGAGTGCCCAGACATCGCTCTTCTCGTCGACAGCGCGCCGTAGATACGGATCGACCATTTCTGGTGCCCTGTACTGCAGCGTTGTGTGACGATTTAAATCGGCTTCCAGTGCGCGAATCTCCTGCGTGGTCGCCGGTGGCCGAGGTGAGACAGTGGTCGCACTGCCAAAATCGCACAGCTTGAAGGATGTCGCGGATGACTGAAGAATATTTTCGACCTTGAGATCCCTATGGAGGAGAGCTGGCCGCGAGTTGTGCATATAGGCTACCCCTTCGCAGACGTCTACAAAAATTTGCAGAATCTCGGCCTCCGTCAGTCGCTCTCGAAGTCGCCTATTCATCATGTCAATAATTCCGCCCCCTAGCGCACATGTTAGACACATTATTTGAACAGAAACAAGGGCGTACCGGGACAAAATTCCATCAGAATAAAGACTTCGTATTGGCCATTTGGCATCCGGTGCCATGCTGCATCGATGAGGTGGACGATATTGGGGTGTCCTTTAAGCAGTCGCTGTGAAGTCAAACGGTGAAACACTTGGAATGAAACAGACTAGCCAGCTCACCATTATGTCCACCTCCTTCTTGACCTCCGTTAGCATGGCGTCGTTAGCGACAGCGATGCGCTTGAGGACATGATGGGTGGTGTTATACACCGGGGTGGCCGTTCTGACGAGGTATACATGGGCAAAACCACCTGTACAAGCAGGTTAAGTGGCAGTCGGACGTGCCAACGAACTAGTAACCAGCCTTGCGACAGGTAACGCTCGACCTGGACGGTGTATTTATTCACCGAAATGGACTGCCCAGGGACCAGTGTGCCCGGTTGCTGGGCCATAGTCGCGGTATCGATACCACCGCGGGGCCAGAGAGAGCGCGGCCGTGTGGTCTCAGTCCAAGAGTTGAGGAGAGCGCGAAAGGGTAGGATAACTGGCACGTGATGTTATGCTACCTCGAAAATAATCCTAAAGTAAATTTTAATTCACTTTTTATGTCCCTCTCATCCACCTCTCGTCTGGTACCGCAGATAGCGCACACTCGGAGCATATCCAGCTCCCCTTATGGGCGTACCCACGTCTGGAAGCGGCGGAAGCCAGTCCTGCCCAACCCCGTCGTCCCCAAATTTCCCCAGCGCGTAGTACGCGCAGACGGCTCATCTTTCGTGCACTGGACCACCTCCCCCCGATCTCTTATTCGCCTCGCGCGCGACACCACGAGCAATCCACTCTGGAACACCGGCATGTGGGCCGACGGACGCGGTTTGGAGGAAGAGAGCGAGACGACGGGACGTCTCGGGCGTTTCAATCGCAAGTTTGACGGGATTGGGGGTGCCGGGGAGGATGTCGACTGGATGGACGGCATTGAGCATTTGCCAGCCGCTGGGGAGTTGGTCAGGACTGCGTGGGATACAAAAAAGGACAAGAAGGGCAAGAAGGATAACAAGAAAAAATAAACGGGTGCGTCTAGCCATTCTGCTGCAACTTTCAGTGAGACTGAAACGGCCTACAGATTGAATGCGTTGGAAAGCGGTGCCACTATGGCAATAATCTCGCTTCTATCGTCAGCTTGCACTGTATCCTGAGTTAGCATTTCCCTCTGCTCACTCGCACGGACGAAAAATCAACTGCTCAAGTCCAATATTTGACGAAACCATGTTGGACGAAACGAAACCAACTGTCGAGAGCCTGACGGAGCCTTCCCTGAGAGTTATCTGACACGTTCAGCTTTTACCAGCCAGCTACTTCAACTCCAGAAATTGCCCGATATTTCACGAATGAATGACCGGTAAAAACTGGGGCGTGACATAGAAGATTGGGTTTTAGCGAATGGTGTCCCCGACAAGCCCGCCGCTTTCAGGCAAGCTCATCGACCTGAACGCCCTGAAACCGCGGACTTGGAACCTAAACGATATGTAGTGAGTTGAATGTCGGCCCTTTCTTCAACGTCTTGGACAGTGCAGGAATTTGCTGAGCCGATCGTCAGGCAGTTTACCAACAGGCATCGGATTCGTCCAGGTCAAATATTACTCGATGCATGCAAGCGAACTTTACACAAGCCGGATCGACTGAGAGTCTTGTATAACTCGGCATCGTCCCACGAACCAGAAATCCAGCTGACGCGGGACATCCTCGCCCGCGAAGAAACCCGACTTCGAGTCCTTGACGAAAACTTTACCCTCGTACAGAGCATTCTCGTCGAAACTCTCGATCAGCGACGCCATGACTCCAGAGAAAAGATTCGCCTGCACAAAGCCGTCGTCTCCCCGCTTCGGCACCTGCCTCCAGAACTCCTGGGCCGGATTTTCTTGCTCATCCTTCCTGGCTTGAAACAGGAGCTTGAATTCCAGGTGAACGACAAGGTTACGATAGCAAAAACATCAATTGACAATGCACGACCACACGTATTTAGCAAGCATCCTCCTTCAGAAACATCTCCCGTTGCAGCACCTAGTAAATCTTGGTAATGTAAAGGCCGTTGAAGCCAGTGGGGTACACAACGGTGTTGATGGCGCCGTCGTTGTAGTTGTTGCCCAACACCGCCCAGGGCCCGCCCGAGATGCCAGACGGGTTATGAACGTAGAGGTATTCCGTGTTACTACCAGCCGGAACCGTCTGGAACCACCCGACGGGATAAACGCGGTTCAGCCAGAGTACGGGGGGGTTGTAGTTGTGGTCGAGGGTGATCGACAAGCCGTTGTCGGCCTGGAGGGTAACGTAGTCGGTCCCAGGGACCGCAGTAGCCCTGAATGGGGAATATGTCGGATGGGCCGTCGTCACGGCAAAACCTATGCCTGTGTCGCCCCGACGGACGAGGTAGTAGCCTTGCTGGTTCTGGATGTAATAAACACTGCCGGGAGTGATACGAGCACTAGTAGCGTGGGTCGCGTTGACAACGAAACCTAAGGTGTGTGAGTTATTCGAACAATACCCCACAGCGAACAAGTATTACCCGGCGCGGCGACAGCATCGACGACGGGCTTGTCCTTGGCGAACGTGGTCGCGGTAATGGCATCGGAGCCACTGACGGAAAAATCAGCAGCAGTTCTGGTCAAAAGATCAATGCGCATACCCATTGCCGGTCCCACTGGAAAGTTCTCCGTTGACGGGGGTCTCTGCGGGGAAACATACTCAGCCGGCCGTGGCGGTCGGTAAGAAGGGGAATACCGTGATGATTCATTTTGGCCTCGCTGATGACGGCCTGTGTTCGCAAGTGGTCAGCATCTCAATAGATGCAGAAAGAAATAAGGACGAACACTATCATCGGTGTTTCCTGCAGAGACACCTTTGATGTTGGTCGTCGGGTCGGCGGTCAGAGCAAGCGCGAGCCCGGTGGAAACAAAAGCAAAGAAGGCAAGTGTGCGAGAGATGTGAACCATTTTGGACGAGATTGTTCAGGGAAGAACTGTTGAATGGCGTCGAGCCCCAGCCGTTTTATAGCTCGTCGACTTTAGGGGAAGACTGAGAGCCCGCCCATACGACGCATCCATCGAGAACCGAAGCATGTACCACATCCAAGATGGATCCACAAGCGGGGATCAATTCACCATTCGAGAAGGTGAAGCAGGCGGTGAGCTCGATAAGTTGAACCCCTCACACTTGGTGGTCCCGAGGAGTCAGCTAATACGAAGAAGAATTGACGATGGCCGTTGTAAAAGCGGTCCCAAATGGACTTCGCGATGTGAGTCCGCCCGTAGAAGATTTGAAATTGTTGGATTGAGGGACTGCTCCGCGTCTTTTCGGGATTTCTCCTCGGGCACGGCCATCTTCGCGTCGGAGTCCCCGTCAAGGTTCGCTTTCTGCTTCTTGCTCCCGAAGCACATCTTCGTGTTGTTTTTGCGCAGGCGGCGGGGATCGGTGTCCACGAAACGAAGAGCCGGGTTAGGTTCGCTCTGCCAAATCCACACCAATGTGCACGCCGCGTTAGCTTACTTCCGCGCGATTTGGCGATTTTAAACGCCGTTGAGTCTTCGACCATTCTCGGGGTTTCGCAGTACTGGCGGGACTTGTGCGCGCACGGCCAGGAACACGCGATGCTTGGGAGAGGCGCGGTGAAGGCAGGCGAAGAGAAGGATGGGGAAATGGGATAGATTCACGTAGTATAGTACTTACACGCACAGCGACCAGGTAAGTCCTCCCTCTTCCTCACGAGCTAAGGGATCATCGATCTATAGCTGAGTGATGTGTGAGGGAGCTTAGGGCTGGAAGTAAGGGGAACATACACAGTCGACGGCACAAGGAGGGCCGCGCGATGTGTGCGTATCCGGCGATTCGAAGTCGCAACGTATCGGACGGTAATCACAGCGACGCGGAGAGGGCGAGTGAAAGCGGGAGGATCGATCAAGTGTCAATCCGAGGGCCGGAAAGAGATCCCCTCGGAAGAATTGAGACGGCGCTACCTGCTGGAGGTGGCGCGGCGAGCGGTGCGGCGGCGAGTAGATAGGTGCGCATGGCACATTGTGCGGGTCGACGCACGTGAAGCGAGAGCACTGCGGATGTGCGTGGTATTCGACAGACGGCGGGCAGACGGACGTCGATGTGTTGGGGAGAGAGTTTGGAGAGAGAGCGTGTCTGTCGGGCTTGTTTGCAGCGAGTGCCGGGCTGGAGGAACGCGGTCGTGTGGTCAGTCCAGAGAGTGAAAGGATTGACAAACACATCTCATGTCATCCGAATCGAAATAACCTTGTCTCAATCTTGTCTAGTAGGACTCTAAGCACTCTAGTTATCCTGTATGTCCGCTGGCAGCAACATGGATCTCAAGCAACAGCTTGAAGGCCTGTTGCGACTTCTCGTACCGCCCGCCGACGATTCGTCCGCTCCAGACCACCTTCTCGAATCGAACGATCTTCCGTCCGAGCCAGAGATCCAGCTGACGCAAGACATCCTCGCCCGCGAAGAAACCCGATTTCGAGTCCTTGACGAAAATAATGCCCTCGTGCAGAGCGTTCTCGTTGAAGCTCTCGATCAGCGACGCGATGAATCCAGAAAGCCGTCGCCTCCCCGCTTCGGCACCTGCCTCCAGAACTTCTGGGCAGGATTTTCTTGCTCACCCTTCCTGACTTGGAACAGGAGCAAGACAGGAGCTTCAGGCGGCGAATGAGTGTTAGTCCATGGGTTTTGACTCGCATTTGTTCTCGCTGGAGGAAGATAGCGATTTCCCTCCCAGCCCTTTGGACGACCATCACACTCGCGCATTTTCAAGAGCCGGGCTGTAAATGTCCATTGGACATGCTCAAAACAGGGCTCCTTCGATCAGCAAATGCTCCTCTCAGCATCATCGTTCCGCCGTTTCACGAACCGACTTTACCCGCGGAACTTGCTCTGGCTCTCACTCTCGTAACTCAATCCTCCGCCCGATGGGAGAGCCTTGAATTTCCAACCGGCGCCATCTTTTGCATGACCTTCTCGGGCCGAGTTCCGTTCTTGCGCAAACTGTATATCGGTGGTAGCAGGTCCGGACCTGTTCACAGCGTCGGCCAACACGCTGAACCGCGCGTGTTCGTCGCTCCAGCTCTCCGCGACATTGCCTTGCACGGTTCCCCTTATCCCCTCGTCTTACCGTGGGCCCAGATGACCCGCTACGAGGCTGTTGGCACGTGGAGCGACCACCTTGCTGTCCTACCACTCATGGTCGAGCTATCCGAAGCCCATTTGTGCTTAAAGGAGACAAGGGTACCGTCCCAATTGGAGAAGCGCGTGGTCATCCCGACACTGCGCAAACTGTATCTGCGCGGGGTTGATTGCTACCCCACGATCCCGGATAACTTGGTTGTCCCCGCTCTAGAGGATCTGTGGATCGATGGCGAACGAGTGAGGTACCTGGACGCATTTTCCTGGCTCAGGCAGTCCCCTTGTCAGTTGAAGAGACTCGCCATAGCCACCGAAGCGCCTGCGGAATTCATTATCGATGTATTTCGATGCCTTCCAACCATCACCGAGCTCACCATCACTGGCTGGAGCGATTGCAAGCTGGGCGACGTCCTCTGTGCCCTGGAGGACATCGCGATACTACCAAACTTGAAGTGCTTGGCCATCAGTTTACACTCCTCCGACCAGTTGAATGATGTCGACACGTTTATGAATGTCCTCCACGCACGCTCCTCTTATGCTCTCAAATTTGTTGCAGTAACGTGGTCCGACACAGACTTCCTCCGCGGCTCCGACCTGCAGGCAAAATTGAAACAAATCGAAGAGCACGGTGTTCACGTTTCTGTTGATAAAATGAATATGTCAAAAGCGGTATGTGTCTAACTCTCTGCGAGCACTGATTCTTACTTTGTTTGAACCTTCGAAAGTGGCTTGGAATGCAGGGATGGGAGCCGTGCATCTATTGACGGCCGCCTCCGACTCCGAGTCTTCGACTCGGAATTGGCGCAACGAATGAAACTCAGCCAAGCAGTCGCTGAGAGATCAGAGTCGTCGCTCCCTCCAAGTACAGGCTGCATTCGTTGAAACTTAAGGATCTTGGAAGTTGAACCTTGCGAATGCCATGTGTAACGAGATAATTCATTTGCTCTCATTATGCAAAATCGACGTTGGATGGTAAAGCCAAAGTACTAGTAACACTTAGTAGACCGCTATCTGTTGGTCATCTCCGAGAGCATTTGGATGCGGAGCCATCTTCAATTCAAGTTCTCGCGCGAAATCCACTGAATTGAACTACTGAGCACCCTCAGCGGAGGACTGATAATAATCGAGCGAAACTATTCACCTGCAATTCCACTGCGAGACTCAGAGGACAGCAGAGGAGTTTGGAAAACAAAAATTGACCCTGAGCAACCCTGAGCCATTCGAACCATTTGAGGCAGTGCATCTCGGACCGTGCATCCGGCTCTTCTCAGGACACCACTGTCCACACGAAGCACCGTAGAATTCAATCCATTTGTGTGAGTTACTTGTTTTCTTTCGCTGGCCCTTGTGCTCATCTCTTATGTAGCCTTGACAGGTTACGCGAATGTCCGGATATTCCCCGCCTTCGTGTGTCAACTGCGGCACTTTGACCGTCCTGCAGCGGCTGCACGATCTCTTGCGGGACATGGTCCCTCCTCCGGAGGAATCATCCGCCACGATTCACCTGCTTGAAACGAACGATCCTCCTCTTGAGGTCGAAATGCACGCAGTACGCGAAACTATAACCAAGGAAGAAGCTCGACTTCGCATCCTCGACGAAAACATCGCACACATGCAGAGCGTTCTTGCTACTCTTTCGCAAAAGCGCGATGAATCCAAGGTCAAAATCCGCCTGCACAGAGCCATAATATCCCCACTTCGACGTCTCCCTCCAGAAATTCTGGGCCTCGTCTTCTCGCACACCATCCCTCCCCTTGACGAGCTAGAGCGAATGATGGAGTACGCGAGTTTCAAATTCGGGACGGACTCGAGCCCGTGGGTTTTGACGCGCATATGTTCCCGTTGGAGAAACATCTCCATGTCTTCCCCATCACTCTGGACGAACATCGTACTCTCTTCCACACTCTTAGGGGATCCCGCAACCAGCGAGGTGGGTTCATTCGATACCAGTGATGAAGAACTCCCGCTGGTCGAATATCCCTTGGATATGCTCAATGCTCAGCTCACTCGATCGGGCAATGCCCCGCTCACGGTCGTCGTCCGGGTTCTGAACCTACCTAACAATACTGTTGCTGCCCTGCTGGAATCCTCCACTCGTTGGGTACGCTTGGCACTTCCGAATGGGAGTAGTCTTTGCACCTCTTTATCCGGACGAGTTCCTTCGTTGCGCGAGATCGAAATCACCGAATCCTGGACTATCAGATCCAACAACAATAATGTCCTTGTCGCTCCAGCTCTCCACCATATCTGGCTGCAAGCCCACTTTGTCCCTTTCCTCCTCCCGTGGACCCAGATAACTTGCTACCAGGCTCGGGGCACGTGGGCCCAGCACCTCGATGTCTTACCTCTCATGGTGAACCTGCTCGAAGCCCATTTGTTCCTCCTTATCGGAGACCCCGGTGGCAGCCAAGTTATCGTCCCAAGCTTGCGCAGATTGTACTTGCAGGGCCGAAGCCTCATTCCAGACACCTTGATTCTACCTGCGTTGGAAGACCTTTTCATCTTTGACGTTCCATTTGAAAGCTTTTCGTGGCTCCAGCACTCTCCGTGTCAGGCAAAGCGACTTGCCATCACCATCAGCGGCTATGCTGCTGAGAATATCTTCGATTTCTTCCAGCAATTCCCAAGCGTCACCGATCTCACCATCACTGCGAATGTGATGCCTGAGCGGGCCGTGGAAACCAACGTATTCGACATCTTCGAACAACTGCAGAATCCCATCCTCTTACCAAGCCTAAACCGGATTGCCCTACATTTTTGTTTTGATGAGAAGTTATGGGTGTTTAATGATGTTGTCGATTTTATCCGATCCCGACAAAAGCACACATCCCATCCACTTCGTTGTCTGTCCTTGGGAGGATCAAAATATGCCTTCACCCCGAGCGTCGACCTCCACTATGAGCCAACATTGAGACTAACACGGCTCCAGGAAGACGGCCTCCACGTCGATATAGACACTGTGACGCGATTGGAAGAGGTAGATACCGTCCGATTCTGTGGGGATCGTGTGACTGACTCCTTGCAGTGGTATCAGTTCCATGGGTGGGAGCCCAGGTTCTAACCTTACTGTCATTTCCACCGAGAGCAGCATTGGTAATCGGTCGTCTGCACTTGGCTTTCTAATCTTGATTTTGAAACGGATGTCTCTTTGAGGAACATTGTATGCTATAAATCTTTGGAGATCTCTTCGTCGGACTGGCTTGAACCGTATTCATTGACTTGTCGTGAGTATAAAAGATTCGGGTTTGACGGGCGATCAACGACCCGACGCGAGGAAAATAGGTTGAAGTGGGATGAACTGGAGTCGCTCTGCGAGCGACAGGAAGGCAAGAAGAATGTAAATGTATACCTTTTCGCGTGTACTGAAATCCCTTAACACCAGACAAGAATTCTATCACCGAACAGCCTTCCGATGAGAGCGGGTCTTCACCGCAGCAAGATGAGAGTTATTCGTCAACTCGCGGCTGCGAACCTAACAAACAGAGTAAGTAAATACGTTACCGAGCAGTTAGTCGTGCAATAAGCCTAATGAGCGCGTGGCATTCACTGAGGTCCACACACAATCCAGGGCGACAGATGTCTTACGGGTCAATGCAATGTGCAACAAGTGGTTTGTGGTCAAAAGAGGAATATATTCGCATCGAGCCCGGTATATACTGTATGTACGGAGTATTCTACAAGGTTCTGCAACATTCCGTTGAGTTCCACAATGGCGGTGAACATCCCCGAGATGCCCGAGGCCGAACACCGAGGAATGCCCGAAGTTGAACACGGGCCGAGAGTGCATGGAGGATACTACATACGAAACAAGCACATATCCATCACAGTGAGATTCAACTTACCCGCGATGCCCGAACACAGTTCAACAGACGACGTCAACCGGTTGGTAAATGAGAAATCGTCTATAAGAGGCCAGCTGGAACTTTGGGCCTTCCTTAGCATCGGGTTCAAAAGGCAGAATACTCGTGGAACATATTATCGTCATTCGGTAGGCTACCACCAGCTTTTTCTCGATGACAACGGTGACTTCTTTAATGGAAGCAGAATAAGACTAGGTATGATTGGAGCTGTGCAGAGAATAAGAAAAAGGGAAAACAAACCATGGCCGTCTGTTGTTGAGGGGCAGAAATCCGTCCGAGATGCCTGAACGTGGTTGAAACTTCAATGAGAACATGTTGATACTGTATCGAGCGAGGTTTTACTACGAGCTTGTTGAACGCCATAGAAGACAACCGTCCACACCCCCGAACGTGGTTGAAGCTCAATGGGAACGTGTTGAACTGTGTCGAGTGAGGTTTTTACTGCGAGCTTGTTAAACGCCATAGAAGCTAAGACAACCGTCCAGAATTTGAACACTTGAATTACGGCGTGCAATACGGAAATTTCCCCGCCCAGATTCGCACCGTATGGTCTGTCAGGCACCTCTTTGACCCTCCAGTTGAAGATTGAAGAAATTTCAGTTGTTTGTCCGTTCTTGTCAGACAAATGCATATCTTCGTTGCCGTCAGACTATTTTTTAAGTACTACATACTGTTATGTTACAAATGGGATTACAAACACTTCCGTTCAACATTACGCTGCAGCTTTTTCGCTGCTCTCTCGCACATCATCTCCGTTCTGTGTCTGATGCGCCTTCTCCTTCTCATGCATACGGTCATTCAAGTGCGGGGTCCACGAGGCAGAATGCCAGGGTTTAACTCCCGAACGGTACATTTCGTCGACCTTGGTTAGAACGATCAGCCCAGTGTCGATGGATATCGACAACCAACAAACCTCCTCCAAACTAAGGCCCTTAGTCTCCGGAATACACAGGTAGACGTAACCAAATCCTTGTAAAGGTGAGATCATTGACACAACACGAATTCAACCTGTGTTGCTTACCGAACACCAACATGCCGAAGAAGATAAGCAAGATGAGAGGACCGATATCGCCGGCAATTCGCGGGGCGAAGAACCCCAGGAGGAAATTCCACAACCAATTGGTAGCGCTTCCAAGCGCGATGGATTTGGGTCTGATACGCAGAGGAAATGATTCGCCGAGGTACACCCATCTGTGCTGCGATAAGCGCTTCCCTGCTGTCTACGGGGATTTGACTCACGGCGTCGGTCCCCAGAATATGGAAAACGAGCAGACATGGAGGACCGCGAATGCGATCAATGTATCGCCCCCTTGCTTATTCTTGGTCGTAAGAAATTCTTTCGCAGTGCCCGTCTTCATAGGAGGTCAAGCGACTTTTTAAAAGCGGAGGGCGCTCACTTACCGGGGCCAGAGTAAAGTGTCCGACAAGTCCGGCCTGAGATGGAATAAGAATCAAATCGAGGGCAAGAGATTTGGAATTACAATCAGTGCAAACGAGGCTTGCAAAACAGCCCCGGTCAGCAGAGACTAAACACAGCTATGGTTGAGCAAGGCCTCGAGGCATTTTGAAATGCTTACACGACGTCTACCCCATGCCTTCGCAAGATATGAGTATTAACCTGGCGTAGAGGTATTGACAACTCACTTCGATCAAGTACTGTGGACAGAAATTGTTCAGGCACAGTGGCAGTGATATAGGCAAAAAAGACTCTACCAGAGCGGGAATCGTTCCAGCAACGGAAACACCACCGAGGATGACCTGAATAACATACGGCGATAAACTGTGACCATTCAGGGAAAGACCTTCATCTCTGAAAATCAAACGCACTCTGTTCCAGCGCTTTTGAAGAACGTGTCTCCGTAGTAGTCTAACTCGAGAATTAATAACTTATTGCAGGAACAAGGAGTCAACTCACAATAAAAGTTCTGGCCATTTAACTGTTGGATGAACTGCAGCATCATGCCGTTACTCGTTCGCTTCCACATTTCATTGCGACTGGAGAAACATTCAGCCCAGGTAGCTTTACCGCCAGCGTTTTCCTCGTTGATGGCAAATTGCAGTTCGTCCACGGTTTCGGTTACAAGAGCATCATCGAGGGGTACACCGTTCAACTCTGCGACAACCCGACGGGCTTGCTCCGTCTTCCCATTCCCAATAAGATGACGGCTATGTTACTTGAGTTTCTGGACAACTTGAAGAAGCATGGATATACATACGGGGATTCGGGAAGGAAAAAGATACCCGACAAGAGTCCTAAACCCCAGACCAACTGTAGGCCAACAGGAACGCGCCACGAAGCCGAGTTGCTGATGGTGTGCGTTGCTAGATCAAGAACGTAGCTCAAGAAGAGACTGGAAGAACATCAGACACAATCGTGCAACGTGCTCTACGACTTACCCGACAATAATTTGCAACTGATACAGCACGAGGAATGTGCCTCGCAGTGCCTTTGGTGCGGTCTCTCCGTTATAAAGGCTATAACAGCACGATTGATTTTAGCGATGGCGATGAACTGAGTGGACGAACGGTACGATTGCTGATAGTTCATATGAGCAGAAATTCGCGGAACCAAAACTAGACACCCACCAGACAGTGCCCCGACACCAAGGCCAGCCACGAATCGACCGATAGTCAATTGCACAATTGACCAGGTGGTTCCGGTCTGAATGGCGACCCCTACCGTGAATATGGCAGACCAGATGAGGATGGACCCGCGTCGGCCAAAACGATCACTCGTGAAGGCCTGTGCCAAGGCACCACTAGATAGTATTAGATCAGCGGAGAAATGCGAACAAACGAAGGAGAAACCGACACGAAGGTACTAATACATATGTCAGTAGGTGCAGAAAAGGTAGGGACTTCGCGCACCCGGCAGATAACAGGGATGTGATGATCGACTGGCGTGAGCTAGACAAGAACATTTGCCCATCCGACCCCCTTTCGCCGAAGCGGTTGATAAAGTCAGGCATGATCAAACATCCCTTGTTGATATAAGAACGAGGGTCAAAGTGCATTAGGTGTAAAGCACTGACTGAAATGACTCCAATGTCATAACTAAAAAGTCGAAGTGAGCGGACCGTCAGCGAAAAAATATTTCATCGCATACCCAAATAAGAAGCCTGGACGCGTTCTATTCTGATGAATCGGGTAAGAACAGGAACAGGACGGATTCAAGTTACACTTACAGCGATAACCCGAAACAGCGGGCTAAAAGAGTACGAAGCTCACCTCCTACCGAACATTCAGTCGTCAAATATCTACAGAACGTAAACCAAGGCACGCACCAAAGGCGATGAATACTGCCAGAAGTACAGCTCTTCCGTTTGTTGGAACTGCTCTCGTCATGGTTGGTAAAAACGGGGATGGTAAATAAGCAGAAGTGTTTGCAGAGGTCCGTGGAAGCAAGGATTTTTATAGTCCTCTCAGGTGACTGACGGTCCGGAATGGTGGGAATGGTGGGGGCCAAAATAAAGCGGCGCCCGGTAATGCGCAAATTTGCTCCCGGATCCAGCCCCCGAGCCTGAGGTCGAACATTGCTCCCAGAAGGCGATCGTTCCAAGTGAGATCATCTGTAGATGGATCATGGGGTATCGCGCCTGGATGGGATCCAATGAGTCGTCAGCAAGAGGAGCTTGTGCGACTTCAAGATTCAAGGTATGACGCCAGGGTGCTCCGAGTCTGGCGTTTTCATGTTCATGACGGACAGTACTGGTTATCCTTCAATTCGCGCCGCCATTGGCCAAACCTTACACGACCCAGTGCAGCCCAGTCCCTGCGTTGATAAAAATCTGGAATGAACGGTGAAACGGCGATAAAAAGGCCAGACCGAAGCAAGAGTCAAGACAAAAGCCGGATTGCACAGATGTAGCGGGTACTGATGACTCGCAGCATTTCCGCTGCAGAAGGAGTTGGTAAGGACTCTTCAAGTTATTATTTAAAGGAGGCGGGTTACATTGGTCACGTGATCACGTGTATACGGTCATGTGCCCTTTACCCCTTGTCGTGAACTACGACAGAGCCAAGACAAAGCTAGATTTTCAGCCCTCAAGGTCGCGCGAAGTCGATAGGAAATGTCCGATGGCTCCGAATACGAGGCATTCAACGACTTTGAAGGCCTGACGGAGGAGGATTTCGCGCGTTTGGATGCCGCGTCCGAGTCATCCCTTGCAGGCTTGGTGATACCAGTGAACCACGGCACCGATCCCGCTATGCCGTCCATAACAATCGAAGTGGAAGGGCTTCAAACCCAGGGCAGTCCCATTCACCGTTATCGACGAAATGGCACGTTGTCGGTCACCGACTTGATTTCACTGGCATGGTAAGCTTAACACCATGCGTCCAAGCGAAACGATTGATCATGACACAGGTGCGAGGTTCAGTTTGACTATGGGATGCGGCAGAAGCGGTTTAGAAGGTTGGCGGATCGCCCTGCCTCGTTCCGCGCAGAAAGTGGCAAAGAGATCCTCGTCCAGCGAGATGTCGCCGCCCGAAACGACAAGACCACTAAACGGGGACAGGTCGCTAGCAATGAGTTTGGTCCTGTCTTTTGCTGATAATGTCTCAGTTCATACACAAGGAGCTCGAGCGTGAACTTCGACCGGAAGAAATTGAAATCGTGATCACAACCGAAGAGGAGCGATGGGCTTTACGGTGAGTCGCGCAAGCTCAATAGATTGATGTGCACTAATTGCGTCAGTCTGATAACTCTGCTGTCTTCGCTAGTATCTTTGAGTGTGGAAGGTCGTGCCGTGGGTGTCCATTAAATCGTAACTGCACGTTTGCTCACTTTGTATTCAGCGTGAAATTCCCGTCTTTGGGGTTGTGGACGGTGTAGTCACCGTTGGCATCATCGTAAGTCCGTCAAAGGCACCCTGGAAGTTTCTCATTCGCACAGGATGAGCTCTCGATCAGAGACCAGCCCGAGCCCGAGACCGGGACGAAACGCCCCTCCGACTCGGACCTCCCGTCCCCCAAGCGAACCTGTCGAACTTCGTCACCACCCGCGTGCGTGGCCGAGCCATCTCCAGCTGCCACCACTCCCACTCCCCAATGCGTGCGCGTGATCGACACCAAGACGCGCCGCTCCAACTCCCTCCCGTCCGACGAGGACGCGGAGCCCGCGCAGCTGCAGGTGATGCTCTACCACCGGCTGCTCTCCGCGCTCCTCTCGACCCTTGCTCCGTTCGACTTTCCCGCGCTGTGGGCCACCGTGCGCGCGCGCCCCTCCGCCGCCTTCTCGCCGGCATTCCTGCGCCAAGCGGCACAGATATTGGGGCCCGAGTCCGTTCCTGTATGCCTCGAGGACGTGGTGCTTCTTCTGCGGACAAGGCTCGCGGAGATAAATCTCCCCGCGTTCGACCGCACGCTGCAGATAATCTACCGGCCTCAGTACAAGTACCCTGAGCTCAGGCGCAGGGACAAAGGTAAAAGCCGGGAGCCTACATCGATCTCTGTATCCCGCGAAGAAGAGGAGATCGCCAAAGCGATAGAGATGAGCCTTCAGGATGTATTAGACCGTGCCGCCGCGTTGGAGAGCAGGGCTTTGTTGACCGATTTATCCGCTCCGGAGATGCAAACCGAGCTCCCAGATTCAGGACGCCCTAATACAGATTCGACAAAGGGAGAAGGCTCTTCCCGCGCACGGGAAAAAGAGCCTACATTGGCTGATCTCAGCGGCGAGTTTCCATCTATTAGCTCCTTCTCCCAGAGCCAATACTTGAATCCAGATTGCCAACCTCCCGCCAAACCCCAAGAACATGTTCAAAGCCCCGACATCATCGGGACCAAGGACTTCCTCATGGACGATGCGCATCTCGACACGTACCTCCACAATGCGCTGGAATGGTGGCGCGGCAAAAGAAAACCGCGAGGGGTGTCCGACCGCCAGACCGGGCGGTGCTTGTGAGTTATATCTCACCGCCTGATCAATGCTGACTGGATGGCCCGAAGCTCGTGCGAGTACAGGGAGGGGTGCGAGTGGAGGGAGCAAAAGGCGGCGGAGAAGGCGTCCGAGGCCAAACTCAAGCGACGCGGGCTGCTGGAGGCTGCGTGATTCATTTATCAGCTATTTATCTCGCAATGGCCAGGGATTTGCCTGGTCGTTGTCTCTTGGTTGTTTTTGTATTATGGCTTTCTGAAGGAGGATGCAGGTCCTCAACCATCGGTGGTATTAATCAGGCACGTAATCAAAACTTCTCGTTAGTATTCCAAATTCAACCGCGTTCGGGCATCTCGGACGAGGTGAATTCCTGCCTGGATCAATGAAACCATAAAGCCTGTTCAATTTTCAAAACCAAGATCGAGGGGGATACCGAAATGACTGTTTGAACAAGGGATCTCCTTCTAAGCTGATTGTGGTCAGTGGGCGACTGAGTTGATTTTTTCGCCTGATCTTGACCGGCATAGTTGATTTGTAATGCAAAAATCAACTATGCCGGTCAAGATCAGGCGAAAATGCCTGGCGAGTTATCTGTCCGCGATTTTCCCTTGCGAACGAGGTGACCATTTCTACATATGATTACACGGAGCCAAGAGGTAGCTACAGATTGATCAAGAATAATATGAGACGGCGGCCTGGGCAGGACCCTGTGCGGGCTTCTCGAATGTCACTACTCCACCATTCAGCGCAAGTGAGGCTTTGGGGAGATTCGCATCCACTATGGCCATTACCACGGTTTCTCCTTCCTCCAGCCGAAGCGTCACGAGATGCGCAGCTTTATCCATGAGAGTGGGGACGGGCATCAGCCGATCCCAAAGCGGCAGCTTTGGCCTTGTTTGGTTATCGGTACGGGTCGGTTCCAACTTTGCACGGCTATCTACATTTTTTCACGGTATGATATAAAAAAACTGAATCGGCAGATCTCCAGAAAATCAGTCAAAGAGTAGATCTACGTAGCCCTATTTGAAAATATTCCACACTACATGAGCTTATATCCGGTCTCGCGGAATACTTGCATATATATGGGATTCCACTTGGACTGTTAAATGATTAGGCTACGTAGTCTTGTAGAATGGGTGGCTCTCTAAAACTATTCTCTTGGGGCCGGAGCCATTGGTGAGGTTTTCGACACGTTTATACATTTTTGCGCCGGCATCTCAAACACGTTGAAACAGCTCAAGTCACGCCGTGACAGCCATTTACCTCCTGTTTTCAAAAGCCTAAGGCTTTTGCCCTGAGCACTTTGGGATCTTGGACAAAAGGGAAAGTCCTATTGGAATTGGCATTCTCGCACAAGCACCGTGCTGAAAATTTGATTTTGGTCCGACGAATACCAGGGTACCGATTTCAAGGGATGTTTCCGCTATTTTAACACGACAATGGCTAGCCCAAGAAAAAGCGACACGGTACTTCTATGAAGAGACTACGCACCAGAAAGCTGTACTGCGAAGTCAAAGTGATTCATGGAGAAGGGACAAAGCCTTAGGCTTTTTACGAGCGTTGTAGAAAATAGCATGTAAACCACTGAATGCCCTCTAAGACATGTATCTCCGGCGCATTTCATGATATACAATGATTATGGAGCCACCCATGCTACTTGAAACATCTGGCATTGCCTGAGCAAGCCCGAACATCTTGAACGCGTTGAACCGTGACATGGTCACACAGTGTGACACTGTCGTCCGTTCGACTCATTATACACACTGTACAGGGTAAATTAAGAGTATACGGCGGCAGAGGATGATAAAACCTGTCCATCAGAGCATTTAGAGATCTTTTTTCAGCCCAGACTGGAAAAAATAAGTGAATAGACCGGTAAATCTAGTGAAATTTCGCTTGTTTATCGGGTTTTGGCACCACGGAATGCCACACAGTCCGGAAGTTGTTCTGTAAAATAAGTAGTGAGTATAGAAACTGGGCCTCTGCGCAAAACCGGGATTATTGGGGCTCAAATTCCCACATAATGTCTGGTTTCATGGGTCTTGCATAGGAGATCAACGAATCTGGGGAAAACCTTGACAAAGCGACCGGTGCTCCATATACATGTGATGTTTAGAAGAATTTTCCTAAGCCAAAACGTGTTGCCAAGATGCGCGAGGAAAGAGCTACAGGTCGGAACATGTCCGAGCAAAGTGCAATTGAGAACAAACAAGGACAAAGCTGCCGGATCGATCTACGGCGGTGCCCGTCCCCAATGAGAGCGAAGCAGTGGCCCGAGTAAGTGAATGTCTCGTTCAATTTAACGCCGTGTGGAACCGCAGGCACCACAGGGGAAGCCTTCCAGTCAACCGCTGTGGAGCCGTCCAGTGTGACCCTGAATGAGTAGAGGTTGGCCAGGTCCGTTTCTCTCTTTCGGTACCCGAAGGGAACTATGCCATCCGATGTATAGATGAAGATCCGATGGGAGCCGCGGCGCAGAGGGTCCTCGAAGACACGAAGCTGCCACTGTCTGCCAGGCCAGCCCTCCTTCTCGTCGACGAATGTCTGCACACGAGGATATCGCCCAAAGACGTAGATGCGATCGAAAACGTCCACGCAAGCGTCGTAAGCGAAAGGCATTTTCGCGGCAGGGAGAAGAGGACGCCAATGATCCCGCAGGTCGTCTAACGAGAACAGAAGCAAAAGCTGTCGAACCGGCGCAACGGGCTCCGCGACCGAAAGCACAATGTGTCCAGGTATCAGTGCTGCCATCACGCGCTACGGAAAGAAAAAAAAGGGTCAAGGGCAAGCACTGGGGAGGAAATGCGGAATATAAATACATGCGCCATCTGCAACCGAAACAACATATAGCGCGACGTGACCCAGTTGAACAGAAGGAGATGCACATCCCCGCGTCCAGGCGACTTGACGCTTGCGAGGATGAACTGTCCTAGAATACAAGGTTCAAAGTCCTTGCAGGGTTGGAGTTTCATTGTGAACACGACGGCGGATTGCCCGGTTTGTAAATCGACGCGAATTAGCTGTACTGGTCTATGGACACATTACTTCACAAGTCAACTATCAAAATAAAAAAAAAGTACTCACCCAGTCTTCTCTGGATAAAGAAGGAGCATAAAAACGTCCTCGGACGCCAGCTCGAAGCAAACAATCTTGTAACGAAGGGTACCCTGTTGCAAAGTCCATACAGCAGCCCCGGTTATTGTGTCCCGGATGTCGAAGTAGGTCTCACAAGCGAAGAAAATGTATTTCTCCCCTGGGAGAAGCGCGACGCGAAGGAGACCTGCTGGGACGTGTATTTTAGAGAGGTGTTTCCTTCGGCGCAATTCCGGGTTGACCGGCGAAGCTTCGACTTGGGCGCGTCGCGGTACCCATGTTTTGGGCCCAACTACGATCCGTTTGACTTCGTCAATCAACTCCGCCACGGTTAGATTCTGGACCTTCCTGTCGCCCAGGTTTATGAAAGTGCTGGATGCCAACTCCCGAACGACTGCACGCCAGACCTGCAGGGAGAGGGATAAGGTCCGAAAACGGACGCACGTCTATCGTGTAGTCAGTTTAATTGAAACCCCACCAGAATAGTAAAATAGCCGTACCATGCCCATGGTTAGGACTGAACAGACATCACACCGTTCCATCACCTCCAGGAGGAGGTCGTCATAGAAGGCAAAGGACGATGCCATTATTTGAGCGGGAATCAGTCGTCGTGCAACCCGCAAGCGCCTTGTGAGGTGTGGAAATTCAGAAGAATGGTATGGGGGAGGTGAGTGGCCAAGATTTGCGTGTAGTGGCCGCAGCAAGGGGGCGGGATTTAAGTCGCAAAATCGATTTAGGGGTCAAGGCGATGCTACAGCATTTTGCGCAGATCGCAGTGGGTGATCGAACGCAAGTGATGTCAGACAGTTGGTCCGACTACAACCCACTCAACTTTTGAAGTTGACTACGTTCTTGTCTGCCACAGAATTTCTGTTCTTCCGACAGCCTAGGCAGCAGCAGCTTATGTCTGCCATTCGGCGGTTATGAGTGCCGTGGCCCTTTATCAAGTATACGTAGTCACTATGCTGCGCATGCTTGGGAGAGGTGACTCACCAGACTGGTGAAAATTCAAATTCTTCAAGAGATAGTCGCGCGCGCGATACAGGCAGATAGCGATGGCTCAACGGTCTTTGTATCTTCGTCGAGCGCGTCAAGGCTTTTGAAGTGTTCTGTGCGAAATGATAATTATATTTTGTGGTGTCTGCCCAAAAACTACGGATGTGGGCGAAAGCCTTGAAAAATCGAGGGGCTCCGCACCCAACTCTGAAGGGGCGTTCACCAAGTTTCTCGTGAGCCTGCCCGGCGTCAAAACGAAGCCGCGCAGCGAGAAATAATGGTGATTTTATCTTCCACGTGCACGAACGTAACAGGCCCGAAGCGTGGAGTTGGCTCGGGCCTTGACTGGGTTTGTGGGACTCAGAAAAGGGAAATTAGTTAGAATGGCGAACGAGCAAGGTTATCAAGATATAGATTTGCTTGAAGGTCGTGGTGGAACGGAAGAGTGAATCTTTGACAAGTCCGCGATCACATGATCAAGTTTTGTTGATCTACGTCGTGACCATGACCGTGACACGCCAACATGCTCGCTTACCAGCCTAGTACGGGCTACCTCAAATGTACGCTTGTTGAGTTCTATGAACCGAGGCGGAGCCTCCGTCGCTGCTCCCCCCAATCTATAGGCTATCGGACCTCTATCGGACCTCTATCTTTGAAGTCCGTGACTCAGTGGCAACCACCCTTGGACTCACCGTGACCCTGGGCCGGGTTCCGCTTCAAGAATTCCAAGTGGCCGGTTGCCAATGACTTCTAAGGCATAATCTGTTCAGGATGACCGGTTCACAAGCTTCCATTCAAGTATCACCATAAGGGCCATCGAAAAATGCAGCCTCCGAGCTCCAAACTCTAAGTATCCAAGTTGCGGTGGCCTTTCCGAGCTTTAGCAGCGCGCTTCTGGGGCCCACGCTCGCTTCTCTCCTCGCGCGCTAACTATACGAACAGCAGTCGCCGTTCACACGGACAGAGAGAAGAATTCTACGACGCACTAAGCCTGAAAATTTGGGGTCGTACCTCCGCGCAAATGAACAGTGAGATTGCATTGTCCTAGTTCACTAAGAGCACGCAGCCTCCAATTCAAGTTCGCCACACCAGTTCACCCGAAGGTTCGCTGCTCGTGTGACCTGTCCGAAATTTCTACCAGACCAGCTTGAAATCGCATCGTGTTCTCCAGTACCACGACCAGGCCTTGAAAAATCCCAGATTTCTCTCTCTCTCCTATCCGTCCTGCTTCCCCCTCGAGGTGCCAGAGGCAAAGAAAGCAAAAAGAAAGAGATGGAACCATTTTCCACGATATTTGTGCATGCTTGATTCCCTTGTCTTCGGCTTCTCGCTTCGTCCTGCGCCGCATGCCTGTAACGCAGCCAATAGCGCCCATAAATGCCTTCGACCTGGATGACGACGACGAGGGATGGGAGGAGATGCCCGTGGTCCGGGAGGACAAGTTTGCCAGTGGACTAGACGAGGAGGACCAGAAGAAATACCACTACGTACCCTCCGCCAAGGGCGCAAGCGCAGTAAATGCGACCGGAAATCTCATCGATTTCGACGATGGGGGGTACGAATGGCGCTCGAAGCTGGAGCAGAACGAGAGCGAGTACACGCGATTGCGGGGGAACGAGGAGGACGAGACGGACGAAGTCCACATGCGCACAAAGTACTTGTTCGACGAGGACAAGGCCATGACCCCGCTCAGCCAGATGCAGGCCACCAAGAATCTGCTCACGGAGGCTCAGCGCATTGCCTATGTCGGTTTGTGCGCCCTGATCACCCAGGAGATGTCCCAGAGTCTCAAACGGCCGAACCGCAAGGAGTTCAAGGCCGCGGTGCAGAACATGGATCTCTGGGCAATGAAGATAATGGGTCGCTTGTACTATCATATGGAGCTCGAAACTCAGGGTATGTGCGTTGAATTGTTTTGCAATTTTTTGGTGACGCCGCGCAGAACAGAAGATGATTGAGAGCCTCGCGCAGCACGGTGTGCAAGCCGCGGACCTCGTACCAGCCCTCATGACCACCCACACCGTCGCCAACCCGGAATACGACCCCGCAGAGGCGCGGCGTCAGGCCGAGGTTATCTTTGACATCCCCGCGACCGATTTGCCCGAGACGCCGACGACCGCCACACAGCAGGGCTTCCAGACGACGCAGAAGGTCTTTGGCGAAACCACCACCGCCGCCATCCCGGGCGTATCGACGACCCTCTCCGCCGCGGACGAGAACGTGACGCTCGACATCCGGTGGACCGTCCTCTGCGACCTCTTCCTCATCCTCATCGCCGACAGCGTGTACGACGCCCGCTCCCGCGTCCTCCTCGAGCAGGCCGCGCTCAAGCTCGGCCTCGGCTGGCTCGACGTCGTCCGCTTCGAGAGCCGCGTCACCGAGGCGCTCGAGATCCAGGAGGACGTTGAGAAGATGGAGCAGCAGGACGTCATCGAAGGCCGCCAGAAGGCCGCCCGCAAGAAGCGCTACATGATGCTCGGTCTCGCGACCCTCGGTGGCGGGCTCGTCATCGGCCTGTCCGCTGGTCTACTCGCGCCAGTCATTGGCGTCGGTTTGGGCGCCGCGTTTAGCACGATCGGCATCACGGGCACCACAGGGTTTCTTGCGGGTGCGGGCGGCGCAGCCGTCATCACGACGGGCGGGGTGCTGACGGGCTCGAGTATCGCCGTGCGCGGGATGATCAACCGCACGCAGCAGGTCCACACGTTCGAAATCCTCCCGTTGCACAACAATAAACGTGTAAACTGCATCCTCACCGTCTCTGGGTATGTTCTACCCTTGTTGCATTTTTATTCGTGGCTCACTTTTGTTCAGATTCATGACTGGCAAACTGGATGACGTCCGGTTGCCCTTCAGTGTGCTGGATCCGGTTGTTGGAGATGTGTTCAGCGTGTTATGGGAGCCCGAGATGATCCAGGAGACCGGAAGCGCGCTGAAGATTCTTACTGGCGAGGTCCTTACCCAGATCGGACAAACCGTGCTCCAAGCGACTGTCATGACCGCTCTTATGAGTGCCCTCCAGTGGCCCATCAGTACGCGTCTTCCATTTACTTGCAAAATAATCTGACCATCCCCATAGTTCTGACGAAGCTCGGCTACCTCATCGACAACCCGTGGAACAACGCGCTCGACCGCGCCAAAGCAGCAGGAAGCGTCCTCGCCGACGTTCTCATGCAGCGGCATCTGGGCGTGCGCCCCATCACGCTCATCGGCTTCTCCCTCGGCGCGCGCGTCATCTTCTACGCCCTCGTCGAGCTCGCGAAGCACAAGGCGTACGGGATCGTGCAGGACGTGTTCATCCTCGGCACGACCGTCTCCGTCCCCACGCGCATGTGGTGCGAGACGCGCAGCGTCGTGTCGGGCCGCTACGTCAACGCGTTCGCGCGCAACGACTGGGTGCTCAACTACCTCTTCCGCGCGACGAGTGGCGGGGTTGGCACCGTTGCGGGTTTGCGGCCCGTCGAGAACGTGCCGGGGCTGGAGAACGTCGATGTGACGGACAAGATTGCGGGGCATATGAGCTATCGGACGTTCATGCCGCTCATTCTCGACCAGCTTGGGTTCCCGGTGTTTGCAGATTACTTTGATGACCCTGTGGTACGCATACTTCCCTGGTTTGCGTGCGAGGGGAACCTTGTTAACTGTGCATTTGTTTGTTATAGGAGCCTGATTTCGAAGGCGACCGGATAGTGGAACGGGAGGAGGATAAGGGGAAGAAGAAGGGCTGGTTCTCGAAGAAATCGACGGAGCCTGCGCGGCCGCAGTCTGTCTCACGCCCTCCATCGACGTTCTCGACGCACTCCCGCCCGTCCAGCGTTCCTCTAGACGACGAGCTGCCCCCGCGGGTCGGCTCCCCCCTCGGCGCCGGTCCTTCCAAGCCTGCGTCGCCCACAGCCAAGGACGCGCCCGAAGCCGTCAGCAAGATCCCGATACACGCCGGTTTCGACTTCAACGCCATCAAGGACGTGCTGGGCAAGGCGGAGCTGAATCCCGACGAGCTCAAGATCCCCGAAACGAACCACTTCGAGGCGCCCGTCATCCCGCCGCCCACGAACCGCTCCGAATCCGCCCCGCCGCAACAGCAGACGCCCCCCGCGATTGCGGACCGCCGCCCGCCATTCGACCCTCCGTCCCCTTCGCCGTCGCGCGCCGACTTGTCGGCGGCCTTTGCGCGATCGGTATCAGTTAATGCCGCGCACGACGCGCCTTCGGACACCTCGGACTCGGACACGGACACGGACGAGCCGCCACCGCCCCCAGCGAAGCCGCCCCTGTTCGTTTCGCCCTCCGCGCTGTCGTTTGGCGACGCGTCCGGCTCTGTCTGGTCGCCCGACCCGCCCCGGTCATCCGCCTCGATCCCGGCATTCGGATACACCGCCGCGCAGAGCTCCTTCGCTGCGGATACGGGGTTGTCGTTCGGCGGCGCGGACGGCTCGATCAGCGGTGGGTTCGCCACGGCGTCGCCGCCTGCGCCTGTGGATCCGTGGGCGGTTCCGCGCGACTTGGGGAAGAAGAGCGCGACTTTTGGGTCGAATCCGTGGGGATGAGATGAGATGAGATGAGATGAGATGAGATAGAGGTTTCGTTTCTCGGGGATACTGCTGTTGTAACATCATACCTACTACCGCATATAAACACTACGCATACTAATTTATTATCAGGCTGTCGCTTTGCACGCATTCATTCATAACACTGCAGCGCCTCAACGTTTCACATCATTGCGGGCTGGTTCTTGTCTAGAGTGGCGGCGTCATGCACCTCCAATCACAAACCCCTACCGCCGCTGGTGGACCCAATGACTCGTCGAACCCACGTTGCCTTTTTTAGTTCCCGCGTCCTGTGGCGTCTGATATCCCCGTAAAGGCATAGATCAGAAATTACGAGTCCTAAATTTATTTAGACTCGTTCTTGTTAGCGGCTTGTCCGCCACTTTTTTGGCAACTTTTCAGTGTTTTTTGATTGAAGTTGCACTTGTTATTTGTTGGGTTTCATCACGTGTATGTTTCCCCTCACTTTCCCATCATTTTCAGTGCGGTTTCCCTTGCAGTCACGTGTGGCTTCTCCCCTCGGTTTCCCATCATTTTCAGTGTTCTTTCCTTGCATCACCGTCACGTGCGCTCGCATCTGTCTGTTCTTGCTTCTTTCCCTTGCCTGACCTTTCCGACGCGCCAGCGTCGTTCCGCGCTTCGCCGCTCTCGTCTCCCTCGCCACTTTCCCTTCTTTTTTGCGAGGCTGGTTTTCAATCGATGTCCGGTACATCTTTCGCTGGTGCGTAATGAAATCATTTCCCTTTCTTCCTTTTTCTGAATCCACGTTTTCTGCTCGTCAGTCGTCGCCGCGCTTTCTCTCGCGACCTCCCCTCTTCTACCCCCTGAACTGCTGTTGGAGGTTTTCATGTATCTATGTCTGATGCACGACCCTTTGCACCTTTCGTTCCACGCTGTATGCTGCCGCGTTTCCCTGGTCTGCAGATTTTGGCGAGACGTGGCCAACGCATCCCGCTGCTTCCGCTACCATCTTATCATCGACCCCAACTCCTCTGAAACCGCGCTATCCGCCTTTATTCGCGATTCCGGTTCCCGTCCCCTTTCTGTGACATTTACCGTCCGGCGGTGTCAATCTGATCCTTCCGATCTACACTCTTTCCTGGCCTCCGCCGCGCTCATTTCCCATTCCATCCACCGCTGGGACGCTCTCGCTTTCTATCTCGACAGGCCACCTGTCGCTCGTGCGCTTGTCCAGTTCTTCTCGTTGCTCTCCGCACCCTTGCTCCTCTCTCTGTCCTTCCATTGCGTCTTCCTCACAGCGTACGACCGCGAGCCTTCTTACGAGGGCTTGCCCTCGGTGTTTCAAGGCCACTTCCCTCTCCTTCGACACCTCGTACTGAAAGGCCTCCCTTTACCGTGGCCGTCCCTTCGTCCCTTCCCCGCGCTGGTCGACTTGAGGCTTGCGGCCTTACCACAGGCCGACTGGCCCTCGTTCGCTGCTTTCACCCAGGTCCTCGTGAATAGCCCGGACTTGCGCTGTTTGTCTTTAGGCGCTATTGGGTTCACGGATATGCCGTCGTCCTTACCCACTATCCTTCTGCCCGACATCGTTACCCTCGAGCTCACTCTCTCTCTGGACCCCGTTGTCCGTACCGCCACGATGTGGCTCGGCATTTCCTGTCTGGATCTTCCCAACCTCGCCTGTCTCCGCGTGCTTTCCATAAGTACGTGGGGCATACGGAGCCTCCTCCTGTCGCCCGTCACCTTCGTCGTTCCTAACGTCGTCTTAACCGGGTCCGACCCTGGTAAAGATGCTATGCGGTGTTTCTATTCTAGGTTAAGCAACGTCCGCTCCTTGGATCTCAGAGACGGGGCCGCTGTTATGGTATCTGCCCTGTCTCTCTCCGCCGTCCGCGCCCTCCCCGTGCAGCTCCCACTCGAGCGGGACTTGCTCCCTGCTTCGGACCCCCCTGCGATTGTGCTTCCCTCTCTGTCCCGTTTAGCCATGTTCCCGCCTGATTGGAACGACCTCCGTTCGGTTCACGATGCTAGATTGGGCATATCCGCTTCGGCTTGGGACGTCCTACGCTGCGATGCCCCCTCAAGGCCTCACCTCACCTATGGCTTCGCTGTTGACCGTATGACTCCTAAACTCACTCCCATGTCATCCGTCCTGCATGTTCCTGCCCCTCAGTTGCTTGCATACCGCGCTGTTCTTCACGATATACCTGATTTCGCTTGGTTGCCCCCTCGACCTGTTCCTGTCCGTATTTTATCCCCAGGGTATCGTTAGTAGACCTTTTATATGTAACTTGTTCAAGTGTAGATAGAGCCTTTGCAAATCTATATCCAATTCAAGCACCTTTCGAAGCAGCTACGGGAACAAAAATAACGTGTTTTGAAAAAGCAGCCTGGGCGTCTGTCCCAAAATCCGTAATCCCTGAATGGCCGGCCATCTTTGCTGCCCCCACCGTGGGGTACCCCGTGAATGCCGTCTGCGTCATTGTTGACTGGTTAAAGAAAACCATGGAGCCGCGTCCCCATTCATCGCCTGCTACCACTGGCCTGGAATTATTACGGGTCGGCCAGTCGACGTTGCCTTCCGTGTAAACGAATTCAAGCTCTGTGTTTTTTGTTAGCCAGCAATCTGATCTATGAATATATGCAACTGACCATCTATATCTATATTGAAATGATAGAATAGAGCTGAGGGGTACAAGGCAAGGACCCAAGGTGGCAGCTGGATTGCCACACCTGCTTCCCATATTACGAGCCACGTCCTTTGGAAATGATTAAATTTTTCTGTAGGCTATTAGTTTGCTTGCTGATAAAGACAACTGAAAACTCACCCCCGCCCTTTAAAATATGTATCAGAAGCCCACATACCCCAATACGGTTCTTTCGATCCGCGTGTGGGTCGCAATGAATTCGATCTTGTCCTTCCAGCGCCGCATTGAGGCAGAAGTTCCAGAAGAGACCGAATTGTGGAGAAATTCCGTACATCTCCAGTATTATCGCTGCTTCCTTCTCGAAGCTGGCTGCAACGCCGGGGAAAACGAGCTTGACCACAGAGGAGACCCATTTGCTGATCCCTTGACTTCAGAAGAGGCTAATTGGATCAGTAAATGGTACACACATTATTCGCTGCGTGATGGGAAGCGCCAAGAATGCATCTACATCGGCCTTGTTTTTCTGGTGCCATGACGTTAAAAAAGGTTTCTAAGCGCAACTGGATATCAGTTTTAGTTCGTCTGGTAACTGAATGCTCGTACCTTCGCGGACTGTCTGTGGTAGCCTATAATGCATGGAAAGTGCGGACCTCGCTCTCCCGTAGAACATGCTTCGCGAAGCTTTTGCGATGCAAGATGGCGCCCAACGAGGGTGTCTATCATCTCTTGAACTTGGTCAATGGAATTCATACGCCACTGAGGTCTATAAGTCCTGAACATGATTATGCGATCCTCGCAGTCCACGAGAAACGTCGCCCTTTCTGCACTAACTCTGTAAAGTAAAATGAGTGACTGTTTCGGCTGGTGATGAAATAGCCTCACTCAGGTATCATGCGGTAAGGAACAGGGAGAAATCTGCAGATGTACTCATGCAGTTGCTTTGCATCAGGCTCCGCCCTAAACTTCTGCCTTACTAGAGCCTTGGCCCTCCCTGGCGGCGAAATTCCCTGCCACCCTGTGGATGATACTGATGCATCGCGGACTATCTTGTACGACGTTGAGAGCATGGCGTCCGCACGATCGAATGTTCTCTTCATCATTTGAGCAAGGTGCGCTGGATTATCGGTACCATCTGGTTTGTGCTTCTGCTTAGTCCCCGCTCGTTTGTGAGGTGCCGATCCCTTGCTTCGATATTTGCGCTTCCCGCTCTTTACATTCGAAATATCCGAACTGAGAAAAGCAGGCGCATCCGCAGGGGCTGCGAAAGTAAATTGCTCGCACTTCCAGTCCAAGACAGCTGAATTGTCCGCGGTGCGAGAGCTGGGAATAAAACATTGAGATGTAACACCAGAGCATAGACTTAACACGCACTTCCAGCTGCTGGTGGGAGCTATCAGCTGCTTGTTCTTGTCAAGCCATCCCGATTTGCTGCGGCTCGGCCCTTGGGAAGGTAAAGCGTCTTGTCCTGCCACTTTACGCGGGGAGCTAGAACAGACACGTCGATTTTTAACTGGATGATTATCAAGTTCCGAATCAGGCCGTCTCTTCCGTTTATCGGGGAGTGGCTGGTTCGAAGGAAGCTTTGCAACCAGTCGTGACGAACGACGGGGGTTTTCTCGGGTGAACTGTTCCCAGAAAAGCGTCGAGTCCAACGTCTTAAGATCGTCCTCGGCGGAATCCGCGCGTAGGATGTCGTCAGGTTCTTCGAGAGCAGTGTATAGGCCCAACAAATCGAATGTTGAACAGGTGGTAGTGACGACTTCTCCCTGAGGAAAGTCTAAGCTAAGTTTTGCCACCTTGTCAAAATCCACGCACCCTCCTATCTAAATCTTGCAAAGGGGACGTAGGCGCATCTGCGCTCCGTTCAGTTTCATTCTGGTGTCTAGCCAGCATAGAATTGCTCGGCGGGTACAGTCAGAATGAACACGTTCGGAGGGTGGCAGAGCAAAGCCGCCGTAGGTCCGGGTCCGGGTCAACTTCGCGTGCAGCACGGTTCCCGCAGCCGGCACGTTCAACCAGACCCAAAATAACACGCGTATGTCGAAGGAGGTGCTTAGTTTATGGCCGTGAAATGTTGAGAGAAGTCGACGCGACGCGTGAGAATGTACACAGGCCGGAAACACACACAACCATACAACGCGATTTCCTTTATTCCGCTTTCTCCGACGCTTCAATCTTCCTTACGGGAATTGCTTACAGTTTTTGTGTTTCTATTCTTCCCGAACCTTTTCCCGATGATCTAGTCCTTGCCGCTCCCTTCTATCCATTATGGATGGCCGGCCTGTTTGTGAGTTCTCTTTCGCTCTACGCCCCTCCTCTGAACTTATGTTGCTGTCCCTTAGCCTTCTCCCTGTTTAAACTTCTTCCCAACGAAATATCTCGCATGATATTTGGTCTGGCCCTTAAAAATCCCAAAACCCGTCTTCGCTACCGATCCAAGTTTTGCTTTTGTTCTTCGGATTGGATGTGGTTCCTCATGTCCATTCCTGAGCTCTGGACCACCATAGACGTCGACAAGGATATCTCGCCCTCCTCTGTCCTTCGCTTCATCCGAAACGCGGGTGCCCTTCCCTTGAAAATGTGCATCGTCCTCGACTCTGAAGATCCCATCCTTTCTCTCGACTACCTGGCTCCTTTCGTTCACCAGCTCGCTTCCTTGAAGATTGAGTCGGACCGCGCGGAAACCCTGTGTCGCTTGCGTCAGACTTTTTGGGCCCTTTCCGCTCCCAACGCACGGTTTTTTAGCGTCAGCTTAAAGCGCAATCCTAGTCCGAGTACCAACCGGGCTTTCGCTCCCCCCCTCCTCGTAACCCAACCATGGTTCCCTGGACCGGCCACCGCTCTCGAAACCATGCACCTTGGTGTATGCTCCGCTCTTCCCTTCTGGAACACCGATTTTCCCGCCCTGTGCAGATTATGCGTTTGGGGTTTCTCTTTCCGGCACACAGTCAGCATCGATATGGTGAAAACCGTAGTGGAAAGCAGCCCACTTCTCCGCGTTGTTACTCTGCGCAGGTTCTCTTGCATTGATTCTTTCGACAGCCCGTCCGTCATCTCGTCATCCTCCGTCGAGGAAATGGGGATTTCGTGGGGCTACGACGACTCAATGGTTCTCCTCATATCCACCTTCGTTTTCCCTTCCCTCACCAAGTTTAGCATCGACCTCTGCTGTTGGGCTCATGTCAGGGACATGTTGCGCATTCCGCGCCCATTGCTTTCAGCTATCACTACCTTGATAGTCCTCAACCCCCGAGACCCGAGACGCCATACCCTCGTCATGGCTGCGCCGATGTTCGAAATGTTCCCTTCCCTTACTTTCCTCGACATCAGCGGTTCCAGGCCGCCGCTGTTCCTCGAATTCCTAGAAGCTGCCTCCATTTTTGCGGCTTCTCATTCTGGCCTCAATCTCATTCCAGCTCTTCAAACCCTGCTTTTAAGCACGGTGGACGCGTGCAACGTCATACAGGTTGCGAAGCTGTACGGCGCGCGCGCCGGTGGCGATGGAACCGATCTAGTTCTGCGTACCGTTCGGGCTTCGCGCTGCCTCTGTCCTCACAATGACACCGAGGCCATTTCGTCCGAACGTTCTTGGTTAACTGCCCACTTAACAGACTTCACAAGCACCGTAGACCCGCGACCATGTCCTGCGCCCGAAGCTTGTGCATGGTCTGCAAAGCATCCCGAGCTGTTTGAGTGGTAATCCGTACCCCACCGAATGTATTGCCCTTCGAGTAGTACCGTTGACAATGCTATCTTCATGGCTTATTACAATGGGTTTCTGATTCGATGGTGAGCCAGCTGGTATGGCCTCTCAGCGCTGCCGTCGAGCGCGAGCGACAGTGACTGTGACGCAACGCGTCATGTTACACTGATCGGAATTCACTTTCGCTCTCTCTTCTTTACTATGTGTCAGGACCGTCCGACCGCTAAGTGCGCGGTACTATTGGCGTCTACCGCGTCTTCGGGATACCGTCAAGAAACACCCGGAGCCAGAAACCGTCGAATCAGGATGCTCGAATCCGCGGATCTCACACCCGAATGGGAGCGCCTGGCGAAAAGTGAGGGTCTGTTTTCGATGCCCCTACAACCGATGTTTATCGAGTCGACAGGCCTCGACCACCTTTTCGGAGCCGAAGCCAAGAAGGAAACCGTAGAGACGGCCCAGGGTTCTTGCTCGTTCGAGTAATTAAAAGGTGTGGCATGAGCAGAAGTGTTTTATACATTCTATCTAACGGGTCTCTGTGCGTTGCAGCATATCTTCTGCACTACTTTTCAGGCTGCTGTCCCACACATACAGTGAGCCACTTGACATCCACAGCCTGTCTCTGCCGCCCACTGACCTTGGTATCTTTACAGCTTTGCTCTGACATGCGTGTGGGCCGTGTTTTTCTTGGTGTTGTGGCGAGCTCCCGGTTGCTGTATGGATACATAGTTGGTAACGTATTTCAGATACACCGGACCCATTCGACTTTTGCCTGTCGTCGCATAGTCGGTGTATCGATGAACTGGAACTATAGGAACTATAGCAAGATGTCAGTAGGCTAACCATGCAATCGGAGAGGTGAGCGTACTGCTGTATTTGCCCTTAGCAGATCGGTCCATGGTGACAACCTCCAGGTGATGAGAGCGAATGCCCTTAGTTTAAACAAAGACCCAGCAGGTATGGCTTTTAAGTGTTGGCCGTTTGCTGAACCGAGCCCACCTGCCTTTGATTGCTAACCCTTTCCCCCCATTCGGTAGCGATGGATCTATCCGCTTTCTGCTGCAGATCTCCCTGTTTCTGTTCCACGCGTCTCTTGCCAATGCGTTAAGTTGCTGCCCTGATCGGTTGTTTCCACAAAACGCGGGTAGGTTTTCCATTTTGCCTTCATTTCAATAGTTCTCATCTTCGCAAAAATTAGTGCGACTCCAGGCGACCCCCCGCGCTCACGACCTCTTGCATGGCACCTGCACGGCTTCATTGTGCGTACTCCCTGGCGTTGTGATTTGTCCTTACGCATTTGCAGCATCTTCCTTGTTTGACCGCCTCCCGCGTCCTCTGTGCCTTATGATATTCGACGCCCTTCTAAGCGACACAGAAACTCGTGAAAAGTACCTTTGAAAATATGCACATGCTCTACAGCCTGGCTGGATTTTGCCGCCACCGTCCCGGTGTACTGGACGCTAGACCCACTGGATGACGATGAGTAGGCTCTGAAGTATCGCCGGTTGGTTTTACCCTACCATCCTTCTTGCACCTCACCATCTTTTGGTCTAGCTGCCCACGCATTATGCGCCCCCTCTTTTGGGGTTTTTGGCCCAATAGCTGGCTCCTTGTGTACTTGCATCTGCAGTTTAATATTACTTCGTGCACGCGCTATTTTTGTCAAGCATTGCCTTTAAAATTCAGTTCATCTGGCCCTTTCATCTTCCCTCGTCTGTGTTTTGCATCCGCCACCATTTTCCAAGCGTTTTGAAAGATGGCCGCTCTCAGATCCGATTCTGACGCTTTGATGGATTATCGATTATCCCTTCCTCTGAACTCTCTCTATCTCGTTTTTCCATCTTCTTCGTGCTCGCATCCCTGAGCGTTTGAACGTTTGAATCCTCGTCCTTTCTCTTCTTCACCCATGCCCTTTGGTCTGGTGTTTGTCGCATAGGCCCTCTCTTCGCGTCTCGCGACTTTTTCGAATTACTCTTTAATGTCCAATGCTCTCCAGTGTTTGTTTTTTGGTTCCTGTCTCCTCACTGCTCTGTTAATGTCATGTTATACAGCATCTCTCACTAATCCCTTCGATCGCCTGCCTCCCGAACTTCGCCGCGGCATTTTCGACATCGTCGTTTTAGCCACCCCGGAGACGCTTGTTCGGAACCGCACCAGGGCCTGCTTTATCTGTGCAGCGTGGAAAGCCTTTATCGAGTCAGTTCCCTCGTACTGGACATTTACACTGGTGGATTCCATCATCGCGCCATCCTCCATATTGCGCTTCATTGCTCTCGCCAAATCTCTCCCTCTCGAGTTCCGCATCGTTCTCACCTCCGATGCCGTCCTTTCCTTAACCTATCTTGCGCCGTTTCTCATTCGCGCCGTACGGCTTGTGATTGAATCTGACCGAGCAGATACCTTGCTCCGTCTCCGGGAGACGTTCCGCGGTCTTTCCGCCCCAGCTCTAACTTACTTTGCTGCTAGCATGCATCACATTCCCAACGATTATGCCCAGTTCGTGCTCCCCCCCCCTCGCGACTCCTCCCTGGTTTTATGGTCCACACAAATATTTGGAGACCTTGCACCTCAATTGCATCCCCGTTCCGTTCATGGGCCTCGACTTCCCTCGTCTTCTCGAGTTGTCCCTGTCGGGCCGCCACTATCGCTACAGCGTCGACGCCGCTCAGCTCGGTGGCCTTATAGCCAACTCCCCTCTGCTCAGAAGCCTCGCCATCCGTCGCTTACATTGTGAGGGTGTGTTGGCCCCTTCTGTTCCCCTGGTCATCCGTTCGTCTTCTATAGAGGAGTTGGAGCTTAGCTTCTCCTACACCAACTCCACCCTGCTCCTCGCCTCGGCGTTCGTCTTCCCTGCCTTGTCCAAACTCACTGTCGACGTCATGACCATGGAGGACGCCGCCTTTCTGTTCGGCCTCCCATCCGCTACGTTGTCTATCGTGACCACCTTGGTCATCAGAAACAGGCACATGCGTGCCGACCCATTCCCGTTCCCCTCATCAGCTCTACTCATGCGCTTCCACAACGTCACATCCCTTGACCTGCGTCGGTGTTGCGCCTGGGTTTTCCCCGAACTGCTTTCTGTCGCATCGCAGTACTCTGCGTCTACGGGAAGCAAAGTCCTACCGTGTTTGGCTTCGCTGACCGTCAACCGCGTTTCGTTGGATGACCTTATATCGTTTGTGATATTATACGGGGCATGCGAGGGCAGCGATGGAAGCCATTCTGTGCTTCGTCGTATTCGCTCCTCTTCTTGCCTTTGCGATTATTCCTTTACAACTGGCATTGTTGCCAATCGCGAATGGTTGACGTCTCATGTACTCGATTTTGCAGTAGATTTTTTTCCGTGTGCCCGGTCTCTTCTTACATCTACCTAGCTACTTATCCATGTAGTATCGCGTCCGTTATGACATGTGCTGCACCTTTTCTTCGCCATGGCCGTTCTTGCAAACTGATGATTTACGTTATCCCCTTTTTGCTCCCGATCCCTTTACCGATGATCAGTTCTTGGTCCTCACTCTTGCCCAGTATGTCCGCCCCACACGTTAGTGAGTTATGGTTCCTTCAGTTCTGTCCAATGTCAGTTTAATCCGAGGCTGCAGCGTCGTCTCTGTTCAATCGTCTTCCCAACGAAATATCTCGCATGATATTTGGTCTGGCCCTAGATAATCCCAAAACTCGCCTTCGCTACCGATCCAAGTTCTGCTTCTGTTCTTCGGATTGGATGTGGTTCCTAATGTCCATTCCTGAGCTCTGGACCACTATAGACATCGACAAGGATATTTCGCCCGCCGCTGTCCTTCGCTTCATCCGCAGCGCGGGCGCCCTTCCCTTGAAAATGTGCATTGTTCTTGACTCGGACGATCCCATACTCGGTCTCGAGTATTTGGAACCTTTCATGCCCCGCGTCTCTGTTCTGAGGATCGAGTCGGACCGCGCCGAGAGTGTGTTCCGATTGCGCCAGACCTTCTGGGCACTCTCCGCCCCCAATGCGCGGTCTTTTAGCGTCAACCTCAAGCGCTCTCCTCGCTCGAGCATGGATCCCACTCCCATCATAAACCTGCCATGGTTCCCTGGTCGGGCCTTCCGCGTCGAAGTCATGCACCTTGGCTTCTGTACCGTGGTTCCGTTCTGGGACTGTGTTACGTTTCCTGCCTTGCGCAGATTATGTGTCTGGGGAATGCACCACAAGTACAGTGCTACCTCTGCGATGCTCAAAAGTGTCGTAGAAAAGAGCCCAAACCTCAGGCTTCTTACCCTTCGCGGTTTCTCGTGCTCCGGCTTATTCCCCGATCCACCCGTCATTACCTCGTCGTCTGTCGAGAATTTGGAGGTTTCGTGGGCCCACAACGACTCCATGTCTCTCCTCCTCCGCACCTTCGTCTTTCCCCACCTCACCAACTTCACCGTCGACCTTTGTTCGCAGTTCCACGTCCAGAATCTTATGGCTGTTCCCCTTCTGCTGCTATCGACCGTCACTGAATTGAAGGTCCTTAACCCTCGGCGCCCAGATCGCAGCTCCGAGTTCACGGCGATAACCATATTCGGAATGTTTCCTTCCCTTACAGTACTTGACCTCAGCGGGTCTCGCCCCCCGCTTTTCGTCGAGTTTGCGGAGGCTGCATGCAGCTTTGCTGCTGCCAACCCTGGCGTCAACCTTATCCCAGGTCTCCGGTCGCTGGTTCTAAGCAAGGCTGATCTCCATGATATCACAGACCTCGCAATCTTGTACGGCGCCCGGTCCTGGCGCGATGGCAGCGATCTCGTACTACGTACGATTCGGACTTCATCCTGCCTCTGCCCACACGAAAATACCGCGCCTATGTCGTCCCAACGGGATTGGTTGTCAACTCATATATCTGACTTCACCGTGGACATAGAACCATGTGCTGAATCCGAAGGTTGTGCGCGGGCTACAACTGACACCTCTTCCGTCTCTTAATCTGGGTACCACAATCGTACGTTGCTCTCAGTACTATCTTCTTCTCACTGACACCCCTTTTTCCGGTCCAACAGCGTAGATCCCTGGGCCTGAGTCAAGCCCCGCGAACGCGTCAGCTAGCCTCAGAGTTGCGATGATAGCAGGAACTTACTTTTTATTACTTCCCGTCTGTTACACGTCTGCTACAATGATGTTCTGTTCCCACCTATATCCTCTGAACGCGAGACGTCTGTACCCTGGTAGTGGGTGAATATCTCGAGGTGCACCGACGCGCCTCCATAATCTGATCGCATCTGTCTCCTTCGACTTCTTCTCATGCCCACCTTGCTCTGTCAGGCTAGATTTCCCCGGCACAACACCATGAACACCAAGCCGCTTCCCCCTACCCTTCTCTGCTCGCAGCGTGTGTCTAATTTCGTCCAAATTAGCTGAGCTTTCGTTACAACGGAACTGTAGACTGGGACGTTTCTCCCGTCCCTTCCGATCAGCATGGTATCCTGGTCATCGCCGACTATATGACCTCCTATGTCGCGAAATTCCACCAGAACGCGTCCCGTAAAGCTACCCCTCACGCCACGAGAGAAGCTGTTCCCTTGAAATCGAGACTTTGATCCGGGTAAGTGTGTTTCCACTTTTATTATTCTTGCCCTCACTGCTGCCTCTCCTCCAGTAGTCCATACCTGCCTTCGCGTACTTTACTTGGAATATGTTCATTATCAATGCATTTTTTGGGCCGGGGCTTGCTTCCCTTTGTCCACACCGCTCTTTATCTTCCTGCCAATCACCTTGCTTGACTCTCCTCAGACCTTGATGTCGCGTCTTGCAATCGTTTTCGTCCACCTGTAACCCGTCCGCTTCGATTCTTTCTCTCCGTGGGGTATGGGTCGTTCCGCTTTATGTGCGCTATGTCTTGCTTTACTTTAGTCTTGGTTTTGCCAACTTCTTTGCAGCGTCTTCCCTGTTCGACCGCATTCCCAACGAGCTTCGTCGAGTCATCTTCGACGACGTTCTGAAATCTGCTCGCTCTCGCCTTCGCCTTCGATCCAAAATCTGCGTTTGCTCCTCGGATTGGATGGAGTTCGTCATGTCCGTTCCAGAGTACTGGCAGGTCATCGTCGTGGATTCTATCATCGCACCATCGTCCATTTTGCGGTTCATCGACCTCGCACGCGCACTCCCATTGGAATTCCGCATCGTGCTCGCGTCGTCGGGTCCGGTCCTCTCCCTTCACTATCTATCAACTTTCATTCTTCGCGCTGTGCGCCTAACCGTCGAATCGGATCGTATGGACACCATGCTTCGCCTGCGCCAATCTTTCCTTGGGTTGTCCGCCCCTGCCCTCACCTACTTCTCCGTTGGCTTAGAGCGTCAAGCTTTATCATACGCTGGCAATTCCGCCTCCCCACCCCTCACCCTACCTTGGTTCGATGGGGGGCACGACTCTTTGGAGGTTTTAGACCTCCACTGCGCCGCCGTGCCTTTTACGGTCCTCACCTTTCCCCGTCTTCACTCTTTGCGGATAGGGGGATACCACCTTTTTCACCCTGTCGCCGCGTTGGTCGGCGCCGTTATCCGCGGCAGCCCCCGTCTAAAGGTTCTCACCATTGAGAACTTGCATTATACCCCAGAACAGCCCCCTGCAACCTCTCTTCCCATCCTTTCTTTCTCAATCGAGGAACTGGACCTCGCGTTCAGGGATAACCATGCCACTCAGGCTGCGTTTCTCGTGTCTACTTTCCAATTCCCATCTCTGACCAAACTCACCGTCGACGTCTGTCATCGGCGTCACGTCGCTGAAATTCGTTCTCTGCCGGCCGCATTACTATCCGCAGTTACGGCGCTGGTTTTCCGCAACTCCTGCCGGCGTTTTCCGCCCTTCGTCTTCTTGGACACCTCCATACTGCTACGCTTTTCCCGCGTCACCTCCATCGACATTCGATCCTCGTTACCCTCATGTTTTCGACGAATTACTGTTGTCAGCGTCACATTACAGGTGTCTGCTGGCGTGAACCTGCTGCCCCACTTAGCTTCGCTGACAATTCGAGGCGAGCCTTCGGAGGGCATCCTGAAGTTTGCCTCCTTGTACGGGGCAAACGTCGACCACGATGGCAGCGATCTAGTTCTGCGTCGCATTCGGGCTGCAGCTTGCGACTGCCAAGAACCTGCCATTGACGTCCTCGTCACGCGATCTTGGCTAACTGCCCACTTGCTTGATTATGCCGTTGACATTTTTTCGTGCGGAGGCCGCCACTCCAGTACTTTTGTCCACAAATCACTGTAATATGGATGTCTGTTCACATGTACGATTTCTCCGTAGATTTACACGTTTGTTCTCGGCCGCTCGCCTGCGCAAATGAGGGGACAGAAGCGTCGTAGTCACTGCGTACATGTATTGCTCGCTGTATACAATGTCATGTCTGTCAATGCGTTCTTATTCGCGTCAATTTGTGGTCGGTGTACATTTCAACAAATTTAAACTCTGCTCGTCTTTCTTTCCCTATCTCGCCGAGAGTTGTTCAAATTGTTCTTCCACCTCCGTGCTAATCTGATTGGTCTTTCTCGTATCAGCAGCGCGTCTGAGCACCCAATGTTTGCTCACATTGATCTCCATTTCTGCGACAAATCCCTCGTAATAGTCACTGTCGTCGTTGCACGACCCACCGAGACTCCACATAACCGACCTTGTCTCCTCCATCACCTCGCGATCCCCAGCTAGTGTACCACCTTGGGCGGGGTCGACGTCATTCGTGAAGGGGAACAACAGCCCTTTGCCGTCGTGAATAGTCCGAACCGTTTGCGGACAATTTCCGTCTACTCCGCACTCGTGGCTGCCAAAGTCCGTCAACGCTCCTAGCTGTCCAGCTGATCAGGCGTTCGTCCAGTCACGCACGGCCAGGAATCTTACATTAGGAAGAAACGTTATGCCTCTCTGTTCGTACTTCGTCGTGCATCGCGCCACACGCGCCGCAGAACTCGGCTTCATGGTGGCAGGCATGTTAACCAGGCTCAGTCCCTGTAGCGTGAGATCGCCGTATGGGATGTACAACATTCTCGGCCAGATAATGTTCATGACGACAGTCGAATGGAATTTGAATACCGCGACCGCGGCGTTCCTGCCTTTCACGATTATCAAGTTTATCTTCGAGGGGCCTTTGGTGAGCCAGTATATTTTGGTTATTTCCAGCCGCGCTGGATAAGTGACTGTGATGGATCTGTCCTCCGTAAAACCCAGAACGTCGGCGGCGATGTCTAGCATGTTCCGCTCTTGGTCCTCTGGACAATATATATCAACGTCGTTGGGCGTGAAATGTCCGTCCATTATAGCAGCAAGAGGCATGGATCCCGAGATCAGACTCCGAGTCTCCCCGAGCGCGTCGAACGTATCTCGCGGGTCGAGCCCGCAGCTGCGGAGCACGCGGTGTATACGCCCTTGCATTTCCTCCGCCGTTGGTGCCATCGAATTCACTGCAACATTGCCTCGTTAAAACAGGCTCGACTTCTTGTGTACGCTCTTACTCTTGCAACGGTGAATTTTCAAAAGCTTCAACCCCGGCGTGCGTTCGTTTGACTACCTGCTGGTTCGGTCCGGTAAGCAGATATTCTGTCGGGCCTTCCTAAATTCTTCTTAATCCATCACTTCCGGCCACCCTGATTAGATCTATCATACAATCGGCCTCCACTGTTGTTGGGCTTTGATAACTCGCCCAGCCGCTGCGTAGCCCCCACTCCCATGTGCGTACTGTTGTTTTGGCCTTTGTTTCATGGTACTCAAGCCTTCCCTAGTCGGTACCATGTTTTCCTCGGAGGGACCGGTGGAACTTCTTTCTAAAATTTTGCGTATGGCGGCCGGCGTGTTCCAAGACAAGCCTCATCTTTTCTCACAGACCCGCAACAACGTTTGCGGCGTCTGTCAACGCTGGCGCGCCGTCGGCCTCAATGATGCGATATTGTGGTCTCATCTTCTCATCACCCCTCGATCGAATCGTGCATATGCGATCACCCAACTGCAGCGGTCGATTTCCTCTCCCTTGGGTTTCTACTTTATTCTGCTCGACGGTGCTTCTTTTCCCGAATTTATCGAATGGGTCATATCGGATCTGGGCCCTTTTTTCCCCCGATGCAACGCGATCACCCTGAATTGCCCCGACCGAATCCGCACGGACCTCATAATGGAGTGCCTGTCGGGCCTGAACTCTTCCGACGTTCGCACCATGCGCCTAGACATACGCCCAGCGTCTCTTCACGACCAATCCAACGGCCTATTGGTTCCCATGCCTTTCATGGGCCGTTTCGATCACCTATCTTCCTTCTCCATCCGTCGGAATTTCCTACTGTGGGATGTGGCCCCGTTGTTCGTGCATCTACAGGAGCTCAGTCTAGGCTCTTTTCGCCCAATATACCAACCTTCTCTCGATCAGTTGCTGGACCTTATACGGGCTGCGCCCCTGCTTGTTCAGCTCCATCTACGCGACGTGGACTGTAGCCGCTCCAGGACTTCAACCGAGCCCCTGGCGACTTTACCCGCCCACTTCTATCTCACGCATCTCAGCGTGCTTGGCCTCACGTCCGGCGTTGTCGACCTGGTTGGGTGTTTGTCGTTGCCCTCCCTGCACACTCTCCAAGTCCACATGAATCACCAATCGGAGGACGACGATTGCCGTTACCTGCTAATATCATGGCGGAGTTTAATGTCCCGTGTCACCACCGCCATAATCCGCATCAACACTTGGCAAGTGGATCTGGTGGGATGTATCATGCGCCATTTGAGCTCGGTGCGCCGATTGGACTTGCGGCAGTCCGCGGGGGTCGTGGCTATCGCCATCCCTATCGTTTTGCTCCACTGGTTTGATTGCCTTATTGAAACACATACAATACTGCTCCCTCACATTTTACTATCTACCCTGCATCAGGTGCTGCTGGGTCGAGGCCCAGGCCTCTCCCTGCTCGTCCCCGAATCTTCCGTTCCATCTGCTGTCGTTTTTCGTCATCGCTTGGACGCTGGGATACTTCGTACCTCCCCTGTTAAAACCTCCGCTAACTATTGGACTGATTCTCTCTATAATGACTAAATGGTTCCTGGGCGTTCGTCATTACCCTGTGTTAAACTTCTGTGTGCCCACCCTCGCCATGCGTACCGCCCTGCTTTAGGTTTCAGCCGGCCGCTTGCAATTTACTAAATTACGCGTAGGCAATACTCGTGGACATTCGCGATCATTGCATCAAGGTTACGATCATCCGCGGGCGCCGATCCGCAAGGTTTGACGCCGTGGACCTTTTTTGGGGACGCAGTCTGCCAAGGAATAAGGCTAGCGTGGTCTTGGATCAACTTTCTTTTTTTGGGGGTTTTGGGCTGTGTCTTGTTTCGTACCTCTCTATTCCATCTTTCTGTCCCCCCCGAAATGTGGTTCTCCCCCAAGCTGACCTCCCAACCTCCATTGCCTCCTCTCGCTAACCATCGACCCGTATATGCCTCCCGCTGTCCGGGCCAGCACTCTCGACCCATGCCTCTCAGCTTTGCCCGGTGGCCCAGTCCACGTATGTTGCAGTGCGCGAATCTGATGAATTTCTATTAATGTTCTCTCAGCTCATCGAGCACCCCTCCCACCAGGGTACTGCAGGATCATGTTTCCCAACCCCTTGCTCGAAGTTGAATTTCTGCTCGCCCCCGCCCAAATTCCTCCTCAGCATGCGAGTCGGAAGCGTTTGGCAAAACTTTGACTTAACGTATGTGAGGTTTCTTTTAATGTCACTCCCTCATTGAAAGCAACGTACAAGCCTTGTATCCGTTCGATACCTCCCTCCTCGCTGCTCTCGAGCCTTGCCCCTGTATCATTGTTTGTACCGGCTGCCGTAGTCCTTTGAATTCAATACTGCTGGCCGTCTTCATTCTCTCTGCTCGATCTCTCAGTGCTCTTCTCTTGTGCGCATCGACAAAATGTGTTATTCAAAAGCGCGTACGTTACGAGTACTCAATAATCATAGCCGTGGAAGTGGCCGCTTTGGTACCAGGGGCAAAATTTCGCCGCCCACGGCAAATAGTAGTCTCTGCGCGACAAGACAAGTCTCGTCGGCGCTCCCTCGCGACAGTCGAAGGTGTACCAGTCCTGGCGAATCTCCTTCCTCAGGGCCAGGGCTTTGGCGACCAAGCGCGGCTGCGCTATGAGATATACCTCCAACGAGGCTTGTGCATCGAGGCCAGCATCTGGCGTATAGTTAGCGATGAATAGGGCTACAGGCGCTGTGTGCTCACACAGTCTCTGCGCGTCGTCGATCTCGCCATCCCAGCGATACACGCCGGACTGCGACTTGTCCAGCTTCTGGTGCAAGACGTCGGCGACACAGGTCTCGAGTCCCAGCGGGGTCTGGTTCTCGTTGAGATACCCCTCGATGTTCCCGAACTTGGTGATGAGTCCGACGTCGACAAAGTTTCGGATGACGATGTTCTCCCCGATCGCCTCGTACAGAATCTTGCCGTCGATGTTCAGCCCGACCCCGACTTTGGCGATCTCCTCGGCTTTCAGAATACGCTTGAGGTGGTACGGAACAGCTGCAGGGAAACATTTAAGCGTGTGCATGTCCTCGCGATGGATGTCCACAATACCTTTCATCTTCTTTGCAGCCACAATGAAGACCTTGCCGGGCACGGCAACCTGGACTACACCGAGTCTGTACGTGTCCCACACCGACGTCGGCGGTAGAAGCTCGCCATCCTTGCCCCAGCGCAGCACAGGATCACTGAATTCGGTGTCGAATCCGACAGGGCCTGTAACAACTTCCTGTAGCGCAGCCTCTGCCATCGCCAGGTCCTCAAGGAAAATGAATTCCGACGTCTTCGCGTATGCCTATTGAATGGTTAGTCGGTACACATCAAGCTCGCCGGTCAACGCACGGGTAGTGCAGGTGCAGCCATAAGGGAGGAAGCAAGTGGGATATTCCCTTTTTGGGTTGGCTGCCTTATCCTTGCGGTATCGACAGGTCCGATTTTGTTCTTCAACCGTTTACACGTCCCTGACCTTGGCACAGATGAATTTCCCATTCGATGTACTCTCTCTTGTTGTATCTGAATTCATTGGGAATTTTCACGACGATCCGCACGACTTTGAAGATCGAAAGCTCGTATCGGGGTCAGTTGCTCGATCGTGGCGCTTCGCAAGGGATAACACCCATTGCATATGGGCTGGCGTTCTGGTCACCAATTACAGCTCCCTTCCTTCGGTAAACCAGCAACTGCTTAAGGCTGGCTCTTTGCCGCTCCATGTGCACTTCGACCTGCGCCCTAGGCATTTGTTGCCGCGCGATCGCAGACACTCCGACGCGCTTCGCCTGCTTGCCGACAGCTGGTTGAGCCTTTTGCGTCTCACAATCACGGCTGCGAGTGTCTAACAATTATCACTCGTGATCGTGTCAGCACTGAGGCTTTTGTCTCGGCCCTCTCTCGATTCGCCTTCCCATCCATTAACCGACTACATCTGCGCTTGCACAATGTGCCCGGGCTGCCGTACTCTTCATCTCTGTCGGCGTCGCACCCCATCCACCTGACCCTTACCGACTCCGCTTGGCCCGTAAACGATTCGCTGTTGGCCGCAACTGCCTCTTTACATATCTCTGGTTCTCTCACTCTTTGTGGTCGCTTTATGCCACAATATTGCCCAGCGCAGCCCACCTCACATCGCTGGAGCTGTCCGACGTCGTCTGTTTCGGCTTGGGGTCTTTAGAAGACATTGCTGCATTCCCTGCGCTGCGTTTGCCCGCAGTTGTTATGCTGAAAACATCTATCTTCACTACTCCCACTCTCCTCGTTCACCATCTGCTCGACACCCCCCCTACTTCGCAAGCTGCATCTGGCGGCGGACGGCTTCCACTTGTTGCCACGGGTTGCCGCCTTATGTACCTCCACCTTTCGCTCCATTACCAACCTTCATCTTCGGGTAACCGATATGAGGCCGGACACTTTGGCCTCATTCCTGCTTGGTTTACCGCTGTTGTCGCAAGTAGACGTAAGTCATTGTAGCAGGACCTTCGGCATTCTGTTCGACAAAACGGCGGCCATGCACCCTCAGGTTGCGAGCCAATGGACAATGTGTAACGCCACAGTGCAGCGCCGTATCCTCGTGGGAGGTAGCACGTAACTTGTATTCGCGTTGTATACATACATGCTGTCTATATAGTGCAGCTCAATCCTAGTTGTTCATGGTCGACTACGTCTCGGCGAAAGCCATAGTCCCGCTCGAACATCGTGACATGGTCCCCTACCCACCGGAATGTGTCCTCGTCCCATTGATCCCTGCGGGCCGCTCCTATCTGCTGCAATGACTTTCTGCAATAAGATATCTGATCTGTTGCTGTCGTTCGATGCGCCGTGCAGCTGGCAAAACCTTTTGATGGCCAGGGCGTTGACTGCAGGTAGGGTGATGGTGGCTAACAGGGGTAACACCGTCGTGTGGACCCCGTCCACATTTCGAGTGGAGTACTGAACGAGCTGGTCCAAATCTTTCTCTGCTGCACTTGGTGAAGTCTAGGTGGGAAACCATCACTATATGTGGTACAAGTCTGTGAAATCTTCGATGTCCGCGACCGTGATCGTAAACCGTCAAGTGTGTGATTTGGCCCAGAAGTCCTGAGCACGCCCTTGCGTCCCCAACGTCCTGGTTGCTGGCGATGCTAATGAACAACGATTTGACTTTGGGTAGGTCCAAGTGGGCAATTATCCTGCGGGTGGTTCCCGTTCCACCGACGCGCAGAGTTCTGAGCGATTTGGAAGCTATATTGACGGAAATTGGTGTTGATAGATAGATATTGTATAGGGCCAGTTCCTCCAATTGGGGCGACCCCGATATGGCCTTCGAGAACTCGGCGACGGTCAAAGCTGGACCGATATTAAACAACCGCAGGTGCCTTAGTGCAGAACAGCCGGTCGTCCAGGAGCTGAACGGCATTTGGTACACATGTAACGTCTGAAGAGCTGTGTTGCTCCCGTTTGACCACGACCTAACCAACGGCCGGTAGGGCTGAGCGGGTGTCGCGCCAGACGGAAGTACGTGAGGCGGAAAACCGCCTCGCGCAACGCCGGGGCTGCCAGAGTTTGACAAACAGCCTCTACCACTGCCATTGTTTCGCTGTCGTCGGTTTCCACAAACACTTGACGGTCCGAGCCATGTACGGCGCGACCAGTCGGAAGCGATCGACAACCAGGTCGTACACCTTCGTTATCCTCCGCTCCATATTCTGCGCGGCAGCTGTGCATGTTGTAGAAGGCAAAGCACAGTCGCAGGCTGCGTTGTTCGCTCGCTCGACGAAAGTTTCCACCAGATGTTCTGGCGTGAACGTACTGATATACAGCTGGCTCCAAAATTCAGGACATGCGCGCAGAACCCGCATCCATTCGCTCGAAGCGCGGCATATAATATACCTGTCCTGATGAACTTGGAATAGCTGAATTTGCAATCGCTAAACAACACAATATCGAATACGTGCTGGCCCGACTTCGAGGGAAACCGGGATATGGATGTAGGCATCTGCTTGGGCCGGGTTAGTTCCAGCGTTGTCTAGGGCGTGGAATAACCCACCTGGTCGAAAAGGACAAGGCAGCGAGGTGGCAGATCGCGTCCAGTTCAAGAATCGACAGAGCCAAGTCAGAGTTGCATGATTTCACGACTTTTCAGCTCCTCCATCAGTCCAGCTGCGTTGGGGCGTCATTTGCGCGTTTAGTTGTGGTGTTTAATTCCCATTAGTGCGGAGTCATTGGGAACAGGATTGTAATAACGCGAAAGTGGTACGGAAGACGTAGATATGTATTTGTGTTTGTTAGTCCCGCGATCGCGACTCTATCCCGTCCCGCTGCCCGGCACGGCGTCCTTGGTTTTCTTGCTGGCTTTGTCGTCCTCGTCTGCGTATGGATTTCTTCGGCGGAGAGCTGTCTTGAGGACGGTGGCCGCCGGGAT